>NW_015149069.1:536550-550471 GCF_001465965.1 Polistes dominula | reverse complement strand
TTCAACTGTAGACCATCTTTACTTTTCTGCAGTTCTTTGACAGCGAATTCCAGTACTAAATTGAACAAAAGGGGTGACAATGCGTCCCCCTGTTTTAACCCGCTATGGATACTAAAATCTTCCGACATTTGGTTACCCATCCTCATTTTTTATTCCTAGTTTCCTTTAGGCAAAGTTGAACCAGGTTGACCAATTTTCTTGGTATCCCCTGTCGTATTAGGATTTCGAACATATACGTGTTTTATATGAAAATGAAAATTATTTATGTTTTTTAATTATTATAATATATAAGGTGGTGATTGATATTAAATAATTGTGAATATCTCTTCGAAATTATTATAAAAAAATAATACAAAACATTTCAACTAAAAGTTTGCAACATTCAAAGGGTTAATCGAATTTTAAATATTTATAAAATTAGTTGAATCTATGAAAAAATAAAATAGAAGATTATTATAAATAAAAATTCATTTCATATATTATTGTTCGATAAGTATAGATAGATTTTGTATTTTTTTGTTTATAATTATTAATCCTAATATTTGTTAATTTTTGTCTTCTTCATTCTGTTAATCCGATTTATGATAAGATTGATTAAGTCAGTACAACTATTTAAATCGTACCTTTAAAGTTCCTAATTAAATATCATGTCAACGTAGTTCCCAGCTGCAGTTAATTGTTCGGTACGTCAACGATATTGGTTCACGCAAACAGCGTTTGTTACCGGCTGTTTGCTAACATAACGTCTTAACAAGTAAACTTATGGTTGTTATCTTATAATTTTGTGTATGTGTTTGTTAAGTTTCACATCAATATGTTGTTCATATATTCTTGTTTTTATTATTCTGTGGTATTCTGTAAAAATAGTCAATTCGTATGTTGTAATACTTCAATATTTCTATTTGTTATTTTATTAAATGTTTATTTATAAAAAAAGCGTAATGCAAATCGTATTTACAGAAGTTACTTAAATTGTACTCGATATATCCGGTTGTCTGAAAAGTTCATGTCTATTTTCAGTAGGTGGCATAAAGTTTTTGTTGCTGAAAAACCTGAGAAGTTCTGGAAAGACGACATTTTGAGGTTATTCATAAAGATGGAAAAAAGTTTGTGCAACAGAATTACACTTATATATATATATAATTTAATAAATATACACTAAAAAAAAAAAAACATTAAATGAGTTGCGTTTTAATCTTTTGTCAACATTGGTACGAACTTTCCGGACAATTCAATATTTTAAAGGATACATTGTTTTTTGTTTTCATTAATGTAGGATTAATTCGTATTTGTAGGTTATGTTGAAAAATGTTGACAAGACAAAAAAAGTAAAAGTGATTAGTTAAGCGATTTCTAGTACATTAAGTATGATTGGATGATTACAATACGATTTATGTGTTGAAATTAACAAAACAACAAATAAATTCACTTAACTAAATAATTAGTTTATAAATATTACCTTTTGTTTTGTTATTTTTTGAATTTTATTCTTAGGTATGATTTTTCAGGATTCTTATGTCTTAATCGTGTCGATATTAAATTTAGTACGATTTGTAATTATAATTGTGTATAAAAAAATTAGAAATATTTCGAATTTTATTAAAAAGATGAAAACAAAATATAATCAATTTTAAATGAAGTTATAAATGTTAAAAATATTTCTTGTTTCTTTATAAAACACACATTTTATTAGCTTATTTTCTTATGAGATGCGACTTAAACAACTTTATCCTATATACAAGGTGTTCAAAAAAGATGGTAATAAACTTTTGCATGATTAATTTATATTTGTAGGTTATGTTGAAATATATCGACAAATCAAAAAAGAAAAAATTAAAAATAATTGTTCGTGGAATCTTCGTACAAAAAAAGATTGTTCACAAAACAATTAAATATTCAACAAGGAAACAATAATGTAAAATAATAATTGTTTGATCTATGTACTTGATACGTGTCAATAAATGAGCTGTTAATTTTAAAAATGTAGAAAATACATTTTATGAAATTGTTATCATTTAGACAAATTTTTATTACAAATAAACATAAAATATATGTTTTGAATTAATTTAAAAAATAAATGTATTAACATATAAAATAAATTTATTATTACTTACGCGCGAATATTTTTTTAAAACTATTTAAATTAAAATATTTAGCAATAACATAATATAAATTTGTTCCATTTTCAAAATCAACGACTCAAATATTAAGTTTGGGGGTTTATTTTTGTTTAAATTTTATTTTTAAATATACTTTCGATTTTAGTTGGTACCAGGACCTTGAATTCTTAGTCTATTCGATATTAATTCATTACAATTTGTTAATTATTTATAAATACGTATAAATATTTCTAATTTTATTTTAAAAATTATTAATTTTTATTTTATTAAAAAAAAAAAGAAAAAATAAGTTTATTTTGTTAATTTAGTTATTTATAATAATAATTAATATTCATTAGTTAACATAAGTTAATTAATAAATATTAAATAATAATAATAACATTTATTTATAAATTTAAAATAATAATTAACGTTTATTATTAAACACAATTAATATTTAATTATTTTTTCTAAATTATATCAATTTTAATGTATAATGAATAGAAATGAATTAATTTTAAATAAATAAATATTTAATATTAATTATAAATACTACAAATATTTCTTTTATTTATTTCTTTTATTAATAAAATTTCACATTATATTTATTTATTTATTTTTCTATGTATCCAATAATTCTATCCGTTAATAAACAAACAAATTAATTAATCGATAAATAATTACTTCTTCATCGTAACACAGAAAGAAAGAGTAATAAAAAAAGAGAGAGAGAGAGAGACAAAAATTGAAAAAAAGATGAAAGATATAAACATAACTTATCATTATTATTATTATTATTATTATTATTATTATTATTATTATTATTATTATTATTGAAATTATCAAACGAGCGTTATAATTGCTAAGCCATGTTGTTACGTTCATTTTGTTGTTATATCCCACTCTTTAGAAATCCTCCTTCCTTTATACACATCAACTTTTAATTGCCTAATTGACAAACCCTGTAAAGTGTAGTTCAAGTTTAAAGCCCTTTTAAAGTATACTACTAAAGGATTCCTTGTAGTCTTCTTCTCCGTACACCAAATGTATAATATGTACGTATAATATATAATGTATATGCGTTTTGTTATAGACTTGACTTTATCCCCCCCCACCCTCTTCCACATCCCCAACCACTCCTTCTGCACCTCTCTTGTGTTCATCTTTGATATTCGTCGAAAGTAATAATAATCTTAACGTTGCCCTATTCGTTGAAGTTATGAAACTTCTCTTCTATTCATGTTTTTAACACTATGAAAATTAATTAAATAATAATTTGAAATAATAAAAAAGAAAGAACAATAATATAAATATATATATATATATATATATATATATATATATATATAGAGTTTATTTTTTATTCGTTAAATTCATTATTAATATTTATATTTTAAAATGATTAGGACGTTACTGTAAAAACTTTTAAAATATAATCTAAATATATAGAAAAACAAATATAAATCTATATAGAACTTATTTCTAATTGTGTAAACTCTAATTTTGTGTGTGTGTGTGTGTGTGTAATTATCTGTAAACGTATATGGCGCGCTTACGTGTATATTTTTGTATGTGTTATCTGTAAATAATTTTATTCACATATTTATAAACACTATTGGATATTTTTTAATATTAGAAAATCGTTAATCTTAAGGGCTCTTATATCTTATTATTTTAATTTTAAAAATTATCAAGTGACGATGAAATTTACGGTAGATAATAGATGTATGTTAAAAAAGATATTAGAAAAATGAATGTAAATGAAAATGTAAAAATAATATATACATTATTAATACTACTATATTGTAATAATAAATAATAAACTACTATATTAAAAAAAATTAATGTAAATGAAAATGTAAAAATAATATATACATTATTAATACTATTATACTGTAATAATAAATGTTAAACAACTATATTAGAAAAATGAATGAAAATGAAAATCTAAAAATAATATATACATATATATACTACTATATATATATTATTAATACTGCTATAATATATTAACAATATATATGTATATACACACACATATATTATTAATATTACTATACTGTAATAATAAATAATAAACTACTATATATATATTATAATAAAGAAAAGATAAACATAAGAATTTTTAATTTTTGTTTTTTATTGTATTATTTGATTTCTTTTTTTCTTTTTCTTTTTATTATTATTTTTTAAGGTGTACCACTGTGGTATTCTTTAATATATTTCTATCTCTTTTTTTCTTTCACCCATTAAGTCTTCCTCCGACCTTCTTTAAATTCCAATTTCTTCAGGCGTGTAAACTTTCGAGTCAAGCGAAAGTAGAGTCTTTTCGTCGATGCAATCAGGACACTAGTGTTGGGGGGTTGTTTGAGTGCGTTTATATACGTATGTATGTATGTATGTTATGTCTGTGTGTGTAGTTAGATGGTTTGGTTGGTTGTAGGAGGTGTCTGTTGTACGTGCAACCTCAGTATCATAAAGTTACATTAAGGACTGTCCAGCGTATTTTCCTTCCAAGCCAATATGGCGTTCATGTCCTTAATACCACGCGTGCTCCATGGTTCCAACGGATCTGTCGTAGTTTCTATTTCCATCGTTGTCGTCGTTGTAATCGTTTCAAAAGGTATCTTATTTCGTTCAATCGATTCTCTTTTATCAATTGGTTCATCCTTCGGTGCTACTCTGCGCATATAATTAAAAAAAAAAAAAAAACGAGATAGAAACAATTAGGATTTGGTTGATTTTAACACGTTGATTGTTGAACACATTTCAAGAGATTTGCTACGGGCCATGGGTAAATCATTATTATGGGATAATATAATTATATGGGATATAATTGCATAATTGATATGGGATGCATATTTTGTTGACATTTTCAGGACTCATTTTTAAAACCTACAACTATAGAAATGTTCAAAACAAAATTAATTTTGTTGATCAGAAACATTAGGAAATTACGTTAAATATAGAAAAGATTAATAATAAGATAATATTTTATGAAACGACATGAAAAAAAGGAAATGAGAGAGAGAAAGAGAGAGTGAAATAGAACAAATGATGTTCTATATATCTGAAATGATCGTTAATTAATCGAAGAAAATGTATATTAAAATTTAGAATGTAAGATTCTCTTTGAAATTCACTGTTAGACTGGGGTTCATTGTCCTCTATGAAAGTCAATTAAAATTCTTTTCTATGTTTCTCGTTTATATAATTTTCTGAAGGAATGATATAACAATCTACGGCATATTTTTGTATGTTAAACATATGTTTCCACATATTTTGACATATTTTTTACATATACGGTTATTCTTTCGTGTTTTAGAACCTAGTGTTTGAATACTTTCGTTAATCACTTTATACCTCATCTATTGTTACAATGATTCTGTTTTTATTTTTAAAGTACAAAACTTATTAAGCGAGGGTAATGATAACATTTTATGAAACGACACGAATAGAAAGGAAGAGAAATAGTGAAATAGAGTCTACAGTTGATTGATAGTTTAACGAGATTATGGAAGATTCTAGGTTAGGGTTATGTGTATGTGTATTAGTATGATGTGATACGTCGATCGATACTTATTGTGAGATACGTTTGTTTATGAAAGGATGAATGAGGGTGTGACATACCTTGATAGTGTTTGATATATCTTAAATGATTGTTAATTAATCAAAGAAAATGTATATTGTTATTTAAAAACGCGGATTATAAGTTCGATGTACTGTTCTCTTCAAAATCCACTGTTGGACTGGGTCTCATTGTTCTCTACGAAAGTCAGTTAAAATTCTTTTATTAATTCTTGTTCATATGACTTTCAAAATAGTGTTTACGTTATACATATGTAGTCTTCGAGAAGTCATATAAACAAAAATCAATAAAAGAACTTTCACGGAGGACAATGAGACAGTTTAATGGTGGATCTCGAAGAGAAAGGTACGTCGAACTCATACTTCGTGCTATTAGACTACAATATACAGTTTTTTCGATTAATTATCAATCATTTCAGGCATATCTAACACTCTAATATATTTTACTAATATTTTGAATAGTTTAAACTGAAATACATTTGTTTTTATGTTCCTGGCCAGTGATGACTTTGAATTGAAAATTTTCATCTAATAAAATATCAAATYKAAATTATTTAATGTTYAAAGTRTATTAATAAATATGTCATTTTTAAACAAATGTATTTTGTATTATTCATATTTTTATGGATATTAAATGGATTTTGATACTAAAGTAATAACATTGAAATAATAGTAAAAATACAGGATGATCAATTATTATACATAAAAAGCAGGTATTTTTCTTGTTTTTACAGTTACATTAACATGTACGATTTCTAGGTAAAACCTTTTCCTGTAAATTATTTTTGTAATTAATTCATTTACTTTTTATAAATGAAGCTTTTGAGATACATTTTAAGAATAATAATATGAGTTGTATTTCTATTTCGAGTTAAATTTAAGCTAATTTTCTTTTAAAGGATATTTTATTAGGATTGCATAATATTATGCATAATATAAGAAAAAAAAATATATATATATATATATATATATATATATATATATATATATATACTATGTTCTATATAATAATTAGTTATTTTGGTTGTTCTAAATCTTTCAATTTGCTATTGAAACTACTTGTCGATATTATCTCGGGTATTGAGCTTGTACTTTCTAAAAGTTAAGCCTACTCGAATAATAATTGATTTATCGAGTGAACTAGATAGACGTCAATGCAAGCCTATTTCCTTCGAAATATCATCAAGAATGATATATATATATATATATTCATAGTGAAAGAGAAGTGTGATTAATTCGTAAAATAATTTCTAACTAAACTAGTTACAATAAGTCACAATAATAATTCTACAGGTAATGTCAATTTAAAAACGATAAAAAAAAAATACAGAAGACAGTTCTAAACTGATCAATCTAATTAAAAACCCCATCAAACCATAAGACAAAATTAATTGTGAGTTTCGTAAGACTGTATTTTACAAGTAAAAATTATAAAAAATATCCTACATTAATTATTTATGTAATTATAGTTTTTGTGCACACTTAGATTGGTATTTACGAAGAACAAACATATATCTCATATAATACTGGGGTGTCCTATTGTACATAAGTATCTGTCTTGTGTGCTAAAGGACGACATTTTCTAACGATAGAAAAGAAAAAAAAAAGAAAAAGTAATAAAAAGAATATTGCTTAGTTAATTTACGAAGATAATTGTTCAAAAAAAGTATCGGGTAAGTTCGGTCAAGCGTTATAATCAATTTCCTGTAATGAAATATGGATGCTTTGTAGCAATAATCGGCTCAATTAAACGACCAAGACGACGAGGTAGTATTAAGAAGGAAAAAAAGGGTGGGACGATGTCGTTGGAGATAAAATAAGAAGAAGGGAAAGAGAAAGAGAAAGAGAAAGAGAAAGAGAGAGAGATAGAAAGAGAAGAAGACATAATGAAAGAAAGAATGAGAGAAATATAACCTCTCTATTTTCTTCGATATTTATTTTGTTCTTGCAGGACGATAGATAATTGGCAAACCGAGTGAGAAAATGATTCTCTTTCGAGTAAAAATACCCATTAAATTGCTTCAATGAATATGGAGATAGTGTAAATGACGCCATGTTGGATAAAATGGTGGAATCATATAAATAACTAATATGACTGCTTTTGGGTAAAGACAAATTTTTGTTGGAAACAGACATTCTACTTTTGTCTCTTATATTTTTGGTCTTTTTCTTTTTCTTCTCTTTTTTCTTATTTTGAAGAAAGAAATGAAAAGAAAGAGAAAAAAAAAGAAAGTCAATCTTTACTGTTTTCTGTCGTTGTTTGTACGGCTTACGGAGATAGTAAGAATCGCCATCTTGAAAAAGATTGCGAAATCATATGAGTGACTAATATAGCTGCTTTTGGTAAATACAAATTTTTGAAGGAATTTTGAAGGAATCATATAAATAAAAAATTTAACTGCTTTTAGTAGAGACACATTTTTTGTTTGGAGAGAAAATTCGACTTTCGTTTTGATTTCTTTTTTCTTGTAAAGAAAATAAAAACATGCATGAAAAGAGAAAATAAAAAAAAATTTTGTTCTAATTGTTTTCAGTCGTCGTTTTTATAATTTATGAAAATAATAAGCAACGCTATATTGAATATAATAGCGACATCATATGAGTAACTAATATGGCTGCCTTTGGTAGAGACAAATTTTTTGTTGGAGAAAGTATTTGACTTTTGTTTTGATCTATTTTCTCTTTCAAAGGAAAAAAGGATCAAAATAGAAAACAGAGAAAATAAAAATCTATTTCTAACTGTTTTCAATTGTCGTTTTTATAATTTATGGAAATAATAAGCAAAGCCATATTAAATAAAATGGCGGAATCTTATAAATAAGAAATATAACTGCTTTTAGTAAAGACAAATTTGGTTTAATAAAAATGTCAACTTTATTTTTGATTGTTTTTTTATTTCGAAAAAACAAAAACAAAAACAAAAAAATAAATAAAATGTATAAAATAATAAAGAAAATAAAAAAAGATATCTAATCCTACCTGTGTTCGGTTATCATTTTTATGATTTATGTAAATATTAATCGACGCCATATTGAATAAAATGGCGGAACTATATGAATAACAAATATGGCTGCGTTTTGGTAAAAACAAATTTTGGTTTGAAAAAAAAATTTGACTTTTATTTTGATTTCTTTTTTTTCGAAGAAAAAAAGGATAAAAATAGAAAATAGAGAAAATAAAAATCTATTCGTAGCTGTCTTCGGTCGTTATTTCTATGATTTATGTAAATAATAATAGACGCCATATTAAATAAAATGGCGTAATCACATATAAATAACTAATATGGCTGCGTTTTGATAAAGACAAATTTTTGTTTGAAGACAAAATTCGATTTTCCTTTTGATTTCTTTTTTCTTTCAAAAGAAAAATAGAAGAAAAGAAAGAATAAAGAAATAGAAAAAGATGATACCTATTCCTAGCTGTCTTGGGTCGTCGTTTCTGTGGCTTATCCTCCAACGGATTGCAAGTAGCAGCACCATTTTGTTCGACCTCGTCCTTAATTGTTTCGACAGACTTCTTGCGATCTTTGTTCGGTATACGCTTCGTCGGTTCCTCTTCCGGTCCATTCAGCAAAGACCTATAACCGATAATATTCTCGTCGACGTACATCGACGCCGAAGTAGACGTAGACGAGGACGAGGAAGAACTGTCGTTGCCAGGCTTCCTTCCACATTTTTTTCTACTCTTCATAAATCTGTTGTTCGCTGACCTGATTCTTCTAAGATACGATTCCGTACCTAAACTTTTTTCATCTTAAATAAATTAAATAATGTTAATACATTCGATTAGAATTTGTTGTTTCTTATCAATAACATAACCTTAACATAACCTTACTTGTATCAAGATCATTGTCACTCGATTCAACGAAGTATTGTTTTTTTGGGACGGAATTTTCTATGTTGGTTGGTGCCATAATCAAAGCTAATCCTTCTAAAATTTGTGACTTTGATTTAGTCGTCTCTGTTGTCATTTGAACTGATTTTTCTGCTACCTCTAAAACATCTTTTGCTAATTTTGGTAACAATTCTTCGTCGTTCGTCAACTCCGATGCTATGATTAATTTTAAAAATGGATCCTCTTCTTTGGACAGTTTAGATTCTAAACGAGATTGAAATTAAATCATATGCATTACAGGTTGTATCAACAAAAATAGTTATAAAATTATGTTACAATATTATATCTCGAAAAATAAATTTTACTGTTGCAAAAGAGTTATATTATTTATAAAACAATTAATTAAAATGTATAATATAATAAAATTCACTTTATATATTTTCCTCTAAATGCCTAGATATTTTATAAATTAATAAATTACATATTTTAACGCTAATATATTTACAGACTCCCGTATTACGAGATTAATGTGTTAGATGTTTTATGTACCTGTTATTTACAATAATTTAATGAGAATATTTATATCGGGTGATAATGTATAATATTTTGCAAACTATTTTCGATAACGCATCGTTCAAAAATACAAATAAATATAAAAGTAAAATAAACAATTACGAAAGAGAAGAAAAAAATCATTAGCTATAAAAACTATACACTGTAAACGTGACCACAATTATAAAAGTAGTCTAATTGTGAGTCAAAAATTAAAACAAAAAAAATCAAATGAGCTTATCAGTTATTTCACATGAACATTATTTTCAATGAAATTAATTCAATGTAATTTTTTACGATATTGCGCAAAAAATAAATAGATAGTGTTTGTTATTTCAACGATATATGGAATTCATTTAAATGTACAAATGTAATCCTCGAAATATCTCGAAACAATAGATATGAGTCATTGCGAACCAAAGTGGACCAAACCACTGTATTGTCTTCCAAAATATCCAGTATTTGGTAATAAAACTAATACATATGTAAAATCATTCTCTTATTGACCTACAAAGACATAAATGCAAAGATTCTATTTTTAAAACTGACCTATCAAGGTTTTTTTTTCAAACTTTGCATAATTTTAGTTGATATTATAAAACGTGTAAAGTTTCTTCTATTTGTGTAAACGTTTTTATTTTATTAAAAACAATCAACACACACACACACATCATTACTCAAATAATATAAATATAAATAATTATATATAAAAGTAAATAATATATAAAATAATTAGATTAAAATAATTATAATATAAAAGTAAATAATTAATTATATTAAAATTATATTATTGTAGGAAAAAAAAAACCAGTATTCAGTTCTTTTCGTTATATTTTATTTTCTGAAAAGGGAAACTCTATTCAGAAACTAAAAGGAAAGTTTAGGAGGGCCATAAAACCATAAAACAAACCTTAGAATTATCGGGATATATTGGTGCAATAAAAACCCTTTGTGCAGTGTCGGGACTCTTTGAAGAATTTCGGATTCCTATGTAAACATATGCGATATACCATAAAAGAGATAACATTCCGATGTTCCAGATCAAGTTTTTTTATGCATAGTTTCCACTACCAAAAACTATAGGTTGTACCCATCGGTGGACTATGGGGTGGATCCTTATGCTATTGGTCAATAAGATTTATAATCTCCTTCCCTCTCTAAAGGGGTGTATCTCATTTCTGATATAAATATGTGGAAATAAGTAAGAAAGTATCCTTAGTCTTCAGTCCTCAGTTAGTCAGTCAATAGTCTTCAGTATCTGTCTGTATGTTATATCTGTAACTCATTTGCATTTGTATTTCTGTAACCACGCCACTTTGTGTAAACTTATGTAAATACCGCTCGACATCACATCATCATAATTTAATAAATTATATTATATCATCTTCAGTTTTATACATTTTTCTGTCTGTCTGAAACCCCCACATTATATTAAAATAATTATATTAAAATAATATAATCAAAAAGAAAATAATTATAAATAAAATACAAATGTATATATCCTTTCTTTTTGTTATATCTTATAATATTAATATATTCTATAGAAAAATGGGGAGAAAAAAAAATAAAGTAAATCATACACACAAACATACTTTACATTAATGTAAAAAAAAAAAAAAAAAAAAAAAAATCTCCCCTTCGGGGATTCGATTTGTCGACGTTGCGAATACAAAACAGAACCCCACTACCCTTTATACTATTGAAACAAAAGTGAATTATTAATATAAAAATTATTACAAAAGTTCTGTCTCCGTATTTTTTGCAAATGGTTGATCATTTTCATTTTTTAAAAGGTTCAATGTATCATATTTGAACAAAATATAAGATCTAGAAGACCCCATGGTTGTCACTATTAAACAAATTTATAAAAATCTGTACATTTTTCTAAATCGTGTTTCTCAAATGTTGAGTCCACTTTGATTTTCAACACCACATAAACAATTTAGACCACTTTCATAATTATAAATAAAAATTTTAAATTAAAACAAAATTTTCTTTTATTAAATGCTAATAAATTTAATATTTTGAACTAAGGATTCTAGAGCTGCTGTAAAAATAATTACTTGGTTGTAACATATTTGGTTAAAACTTACCAATTGGAACGTTAATGGGCTCAATAGGTTTCTCAAGAAAATTGTTAGTAAGTTCAGGAAATTTGGTTAAAGTTTGTAGTTTCGTTTGTGAATTCTCTTGAACATTCGTTGAAGGTATACTCTGATAACTATTAGGGACTTTTGCTTGGATCTTAGTTTGTTGTTTGTCGTTGATGTTGCCGGCAGGTATTCCCTCAGTTGTACCCGCAGAGAGATCAAGATCATGTGCGAAGGCCATCACGTCCAGTGCTGCGGTTAATGCGTCACCAAAGCCAGCGGTCAACGCTGAAACTTCGTTGTTATTGCCACCGACATTTGGACTGGAATGTAATACAATATATCATTACGATTAAAGTCACTCTAATAACTTATTAATATTAATACTATTTTTTAATATTTATAATAACATTTATATCTACCAATTATATGTAATTACGTGTGCAAGAGAATCCACACAATTATTCCTATACCAATTACGTATTATTTATACGTTAATTATACTCGACGAAATTGATGACTAGATCTAATTGCTGTATAAACGTATATATAGGGTGTTCGAAAGAGTTTTACACGTCAAATTTTTTATCAATGGATTAGTGTTGTCAAAAATTAATGAAATATATCTAATAATTGAATGAAATAAATGAATATAAAATAATTGAATAAATAAATGAAATGAATAATTATTTTAGTTATTTTTTTTATAAAATAATTGAGTAAATAAAATAAAAAAATAATTATTTTAATTAATTTTTTAATAAAATAATTGAATAAATAAAATAAATAAATAATTGTTTTGATTAACTTTTTAATAAAATAATTGAACAAATGAAACGAATAATTATTTTTATTATTATTTTTTATATCATTGAATAAATGAAATAAATTAATAATAATTTAAATTATTATTTTGTTAAATAATTGAATAAATAAAATAAATAAATAATTACTTTAATTGTTATTTTATAAAATAATTAAATAATTATTTTAATTACTTTGTCTTTAATAAAATTACTGAATAAATTAAATAAAAAGTTATTTTAATTATTTTTTTTCTATATAAAATAATAGAATAAATAAAAATAAATATATAAAATAATTTTGTATAAATTTATCTCCGAAAAATGATTTATCTAATAGATATTTATGATTTGTTCTGTTACTTTTAAGAATTGATCAAGAAATTATTTTTTTAATGTAAAAAGTATAATCTTCTATTCGTCAAGTTGGTGATTGTCCAACTCTTTGAAATATTCCAACTCTATTGGAAATAATATTAACTAAATTTTAAATACGATCATAAAGTTCATCTTCCTATTTCTATCCTATATTTATAAACCATCGTTTTTTTTGCCATAAATAGAAGACTAAAAAAGTTAAGTGTCGGGTGACTTAAGAGGTCAACCAAGTCGTTGTAAAATTTTAATAAATAATATGATTCTGTAAAAAAAAAGAATAGTAACACGAATTGTAATACAAATTAAATCTACGACTGTTTATACATTTAAAACTAAAAACATTTTCTGATAAAAATAAATATTAACTTTCACATCGAATTAAACCAAATGGATGAATTATCACTTTTTCGGTTTAATTTACAATTGAAATATGTCAATAAAAAAAAATGGACAAAAATGAAAATGATGTACAGTTGAACTGTTTAACACAATTATCAACATATACTTTAGTAGAAGATAATAAAAAAACATTAATTATTAATACTACAACTCTATTACATAAAGCAAAACAAAACTT
>NW_015149069.1:505828-529577 GCF_001465965.1 Polistes dominula | reverse complement strand
TATATTATATAATATTAATTTTATATTTATTAATTAATATAGTTTTGAATAATATTATATTAATAATATTATATGAATTAATATATTATATATTAATTTATATATTTTATATTTTAATATTATAATAAATATATTATTATATTTATATAGTGACATCTGTTAACATACTATTTAAACATTTCTATCAATTATTGTATTATAATATTTAATATAATACATTCATTTATACAATACAATAAATTTAAAATAATTTAAATAATTACATCTGTTATTTAGATAACATACGTCTAATCAATAAAAGAAAAAGGTTCATCGTGAAATCATACACACAATATTTAATTATATTTTTAAAAGTATATAGGGTGATTTGTAAACCGTGTTATACCTGAGATAAAAATATTTTTGATCGGAGTGTTAATAATGAATGAAATTTTACTGATCACCCTATATGTTCATATAGATAATATTAATATCTTTGAATTTATGTATTAACATGAGAAATGTATATATATATTTTATTAATTTAAATTTTAATATATATACATACGTAATAATTGTGAAATGAATTATTAATTGCAATCGTTAAGATTGGAATACGTTCTATATAACACCTTTTGATTATATTCCTTATAGTATATTAATCCTAATCAATTTCATCAATAAACATCGATTGCGTAATTAATTTGCGTAAGCTAATATGTATGTGTGTGTATATTACATATTATTATATTAATAATATATTACCTCTTATTAATACGTAATATAGAATTTTTTTAATTAACATTTATAAATTATCTCTCTCTCTCTCTCTCTTTTAAGATAATAAATATTAATCGTACCAATTATTAATATCAATTGTATTATTTAATGAAAAATACTTTACGTGTGTTTATTGATGATCATATTCATACATTTATATAATACATATTTCGTTTATTACTTTTGAGGTTAGATTACCAATATACTATTTTAATTAATCGATATATTTATTAGTTTGGTGCGTATGAAATGTCGGATTTTTAAGTGAATATATAATACTACATATCTTTTTACAAAAGTTGTTTATTTAATCAAAATATGCTTCAATTACTTCAATACACTTTTCCCAACAAGACTTTAACCCTTTCGCATCGGACGGGACATGTGCTGTCCCAGTCTGGAAATTTTTTGATATTATAGCTGGGACAACATATGTCCCAGCTACTGAGAAACATCTAGGATAGAAAATAACGCCAAGTTGGACCTAAAACTGATTCTAAGTCCGTCTTAATGGTGAAATCATTGTTTTTAATGGTGTGCTGTTATGGGGACGTTTATGCGCAATGTAATACACTCGGACTGATTTTTCGTCGTATTGAAAGGATTAAAGCATAAATGTTTTTATTAAAAAAATTCTGATCTTTAGAACCAATAAACTCTGATATTGTATTTTTTAGACTGTCTTCATTTTTATATTGTTTACCCCATAAAAACAGTTTCAAATGTTTAAAAAAATGATAGGACGGTGAATATTTTGGGTGCGGCAAAAATTTATATTTCAATTAATTTCATTTTGTAATTGTTTTTTGCGATGTATGCGGCCAAAAATTGTCATGAAGAAGTAGTGGGCCAGTCTGATTAACAAGTGATGGTCGTTTTATTTTCCATTTTTCATGCATCTCATCAATGTACTGGCATATTGTCTGTTTCTGACCATAATTGTCTCTCCTGTTTGAAGGAACAAGTAATGAACTACACCAGTCACATTCCAACAAACTGTAGTTGAAATCTTCCGTGGATGAAGTGATGGCCTTGGAGTATGAGCAAAAGCCTTATCCTTATCAAGCCACTGAGCACACTTTTTTCTGTTGTCGTAAAGAACCCATTTTTCATCACAGGTAATAATCCGATCGAAAAGCAGCTCTCGATGTAATCGTGTTAATAATGACGAGCATATGTTTAACCAATTCAGCTTATTTCGCTTGGTTAGTTCGTGAGAAACCCACTTATCAATTTTGTTCACCTTGCCAATTTCAGAAAGATGTCGCAATGCAAATTGTATGGTCAACTTTCATCCTGATAGCAAGTTCCCTTATGGATACAATTGGATTTGCTTTCACCAATGCTTTCAGATCATCATTTTTCATGGTCGTTTTGGGTCTTCCACGCGGTTCGTTTTGTAGTGAAAAATCGCCAGACCGAAATTTCTCAAACCAACGCTGCACTTTTCGATTATTAACAGTATTCTCCCTAAACGCCTGGTTTAAGTAAGTTTTGTGCAGATTTTACAGCATTTTTACCAAGTTTATATTCATACAAGAAAATTACACGGTGAAATTTATATTAGTACATAATTTAAAACAAATTACAAAAGGGAACATTTTTGAGAAAATCTCCTATTACTCTGGTGATGTACAGTACGACTATAAAAGAGGTTATGTCAAAAACAATAGCATATGGAAAACAGGGAGAGAAACGTTTGTATGTAAAAAAAAAATGACATTTTACATGCATCAACCTAATACAAAAAATACGATTTTAAATATCAATTATCGATTTGATTATTTATTTAAATTATTAAGAATTAATGTATAATATATAAGAGAATAATGTGTATAGTATATACTATACTATCTTCTTTATCCTCATAACTGTAGTACAACGTTATTACTGATCAAATATACGTACGAGCTAACCGTGGAACGTAAACACTCGGCTAAATAGTAAATAAGAATGTACGTAATACTTATATATACTTCGTACCTTCCTAACCTTTATATTATCTTCGCATAAACATACACAAACATAAACACGCCGAGAGATATGTATACTCGCGAGAAACGATATATTATTATTGCAAATAAATATGTCTCTGTTGAGAGAAGAATTTAATCTCCATTTTTTTTTTTTTTTGAAATTGATTATAATATACTCGTATTAAATTATGATATTAAACGTGTTCATTTATGTTCAATCAAATATCATTAAAATAAAATACTAATTTAATTGTTAATTATTATTCGTAAAATAAATTTTCGTAATGAGAAAAATTTGGGTTTTGAGAAGAGTATGATTTTTGATAGTGAATTTTTTTTGTTTTGTTTATGAAATGTTGAACAATGTAAGTTATATAAGTAATTTTGAATGAAAAGTGTTGTCAGTGATTTTTGAATGACGATATATACATGTATTTTATAATTTAAAAATAATTCTTAATAATATTAATTAGTTATTAATATGAAAATAAAGAAAAGATAGTAGAAAAAATTTCCATTAATTTTCTTATAAAACAATTTTAAAATTGCATAATTGTGTAGTAATTCGATCGTGTCATAGTAGCTTGTGTTTTATACGTGACATATCATAAACTAATTTAAAAAAAAACAGTAGCAATTATTCATTCAGTCAGAAATAATTGCGTCTTAGATACATTTTAAAATTTTACTTCAGTAAAGAAAAGAAAGCAATGCAGACAGTCAACAAAATTTGTTTATGATAAAAGTGTGATATCAAAGAAAACAGTCTGTGAATGATTCGCACGCTTCCAGTTTAAAAATCTTAATATCGAAAATGCACCTAGCTTTAGTCAACCAATTGCTGAAAAAGTCAATGAAATTATGCAAAAGTTGGAGCAAGCAGTCGTGACATTGCTGAGGAACAAAACATCAATCAGCAAACAGTTTGAAACCATTTGAAAAAGGCTTGATACTAACAGAAATTCGATGTTTGGGTGTCACATGATTTAAAAATAAAAGAAATATAATCGATCGAATTTCCATTTGCGAATCGTTGCTAAAACGGAACGAAATCGACCTAATTTCTAAAACGTTTAATAACGGATGATGAAGAAAGGATCACTTAGGACAATAATCAAAGAAAAAGATTATGGTCGTAACAAGGTAAAGTTCCACAAACGGTGACAAAGCCAAGGATTGACGACAAGAAAAGTGATACTGCGTGTTTGGTGGGATTGGAAAGGTATTCTACATTATGAGCTGCTGCCACCTAGTCAAACAATTGATTCTGATCTCTACTGTCAGCAATTAACAATGTTACGACAAACAATTAAAAAAAAGCTCGCCAGAATTGATTAACAGAAAGGGTGTCGCGTTCCATCATGAAAACGTCAAACCAACATGCATCTTTGATGATCTGGCACAAATTGAGAGAGCTCGGTTGGGAAATTTTGATGCATCCACCGTATAGTCCTGACATTGCACCATCAGATTACTATTTGTTTCGGTCTCAGCAGTACTCTCTTAAATGTTGTAAAGTTAATTTCAAAATATACCTGTAAAAATCACTTATCGCAGTTTTACCGCACAAAAAATTCCCAGAAGTCTTACAATAAGACAATAGTGATTTCATAAAAAAAATAACAAAAAATTGTCGATCAAAACAGTAAAGTATTTAATTGGATAAAATATATTGGAAATAATATATATGAATGTGAGATTGTGAATTTAGTATAATAATTGGCAAAACTTTTTTTGGCTACTTAATATATGTTTGAATAAATCCTAAAGATATATGTATGAATGCCATATATCACCTACACGTATGTAGATTTAGATTAATTTTTAAAAAGTGGTACAGAATGAAAACTGATTTATTGCTTATCAAATATTTGAATTCAATCAAATGGTCAGTCGATGTCAGCAGAACTAGTAGAACAAAATTAAAAAGAAATACATTTTAAGGTTATGTCTTGAAAATGTTGTTTTTTAAAACCATTCATGTTGTCTTTTAATATTTTTGAATAGTAAGATGAGTACGAAGAAATGTTAAAAAATGTAGAAGATTTATCTATTTTCTTGAACATTTTGAACACACCTATATTTATATTTATACATTTACGTTATTTCAGAAGTATTGTGCAAAATTAAAACTAATTTAGTGTTTATCAAATTGACTTACAAAAATCACAATGATTTGCATCGATAGACAACTCGCACAAGTTTGTTGTTCATAAGTTACATGTCCAGTCTGTGTAAATGAGTAAACGGTAGTTCATTTTTTTCCTAGACGCGTTCCAACATATCTACGGTTATTCAGTTCACAACATCAGGGATGCTGTTTTTCAAATTGTCCAGGTGTTGCGAAAATAAAGAAAACCTACGCAACATTTTTAACGTATACCCCGCAAAAAGAAATTGCAAGGTGTGTAAATCAGATGACCGTGAAGTCCCAGAATGGCATCGACGATTCCTGACAGGTCCAATCTAGCGCTCTGATAGGTCGGAACTCGGATGTTCACGAACGGTTCAGTGGAAATGAGGAGGAGTATCATTCCATCGAAAGATGAGGTTAGGACAATCTTCCTTTAGTTGAAGTATAAGTCATTCCATTAACATGTCCAAGTAGAGGTAAGTCCCGTGACAGTTGACTCGGCAAACAAGAAAGGCCCATACACTTTGGGTCTGTTCGTCGCGCAATACACGCGAATACGTGTACACGGACAGACACGTAAACTTATGGACAACAAACTTACGATTGTCATCAATCATTGTACATACCATTGTGGAATGCGTATGTCAGTTCGGTAAAGGATAAATCAGATATTCTTTTGTATCATATTTTTTAAATAACCCTGTAGAATAAACGCATATACGGCATACAAATATATGTAGAAAAAAGCATTTACATTCAAACAAATTTATTATTTAAAAAATATATATATATATATACAGAGGAGGAAAACAAATTCTGTCAAAGTTTTCTTCCTAAATTTATTATAGTCATTGCAGGATGGCCAGGAGACGTGTGAGTATATCCACTCCCCCGAACCTATCATATACATGCATGCATGCATATATATATATATATATATANGCGAACAAAACGAAAATACGTTATTATTATATAAGTAAAAATAGGTGTGTATATATTATAGATAAATACATGCATGCATATATATATATATATATATATATATATATACATGCATGCATGCATATATATATATATATGTATGAATTCAAAATTAATCGAATGGAAAGCCGATAAATAAACTTGAGAGAGTGTACAAATCTCCCGATCAAAATTGATTGTGCGTGAGTGGTGTTCGCGATAAACGAGAATACACATGCGTGTGAGTGAATTAATAAATAAATAAATAATATACGTGAAATATAAAGAAATAAAGGAATAAATGATTAAATAGAAAAAAAACTCACCTTCCAATTAGAAACGGCACCCTTACGTTGTTTAGCTCGCGTTTTAGATTTACTTTTGATTATTAATACACCTCTTTGTTCGCATGCTGGATTATTCGGATCGTCACCTGGACCTAATTTGATGCTGTATTCTTGTAAATAATTATGCGCATCCTTTTGCGATACTGCACGTTCCAACGACACCACTATTTTTGCCCACTGTATAATTCAAAATGTTCGTTTATTTTTTTGTTTGTTTGTTTTTTTTTTTATTCATTTATATAAATAAATGTTTATCGAATTTAATTTAAATCACATTTAATAATAAAAATAATATAGAAATATATATATATATATGTTTGTATATTTTCGTATGACAATTCTTTCTCATTTCACCGTTTTAAAATCGTATCTCATCTATTTGTCCCTTTCAACTCACAAATTTCATTATAATTTATAATACGTTAAATTTCCAGTACATTCGTTAGTGGATTTGGCATTTGCAATATGATTTACGTAATACTACTTTTCCTCTTTTGCGTATACCTATCGTTATTATTATTATTATTATTATTATTGTTATTAACATAGAGATTTAATTGTCCATGAAATTGTGTGTTATAACAAATTTTGAAACGTTTCAATATTATTCGCAGTAAATCTAAAAAGAATTTAACGTTTTCGATTAATGTACGAGTAAACTTCAGAAAGATTTCATTTATTCCAATTTGTTATTTAGGATTGTTTATATAAGTATCTAAAGTCATTTGAACAAAAAAAATTAGTTATAGTGTTTTTCAAGATTTGTAAGTTAACATTACATTTACGGATTTTTTGTTCATTATTTTTTTTAAAAATCAACATATGTTTTTAAGAAATAATATTAAAATTTTATATATAAATAATATACACATATATATTTATAATAATAAGTATAATAAAAACAAATATATATATATATAAACATATGTTTTAATAAATATTAAATAATAAATAAAATATAAAAACATATGCATATAAAAAATAATATTTAAATCCTATATATATGTATACTTAACATATGTTTTAATATAATATATAAATAATAATAAATAATAAATTATATATAATAATTAAAATATAAGAACATATATTTATTAAAAATAATAATTAAATTTTATATGCATGTTATATAATAATCAAATTTTTAATGAGTCAAATTGACTCAGTCGGTAAATTTAGTATTAAAAATGAAATCTATAAAATTTACGTAAAATCTTACTTGTTTTACAAATTCCTTTTCACTCTGTTCGATCACGTGAGCATATGTATTACCCATCATAGCTATTAACATGTTCAGCAATAATATCGGTACTAAAACCATAAATATGGCAAATACCGTTTTACTGAGGTTAGGATAAGTCGTATAACTTAAATCGGTGTACTGCAAATAAAAAGAAATACATACAAATAAAAATTCAATAATAGGATAAGGTTGTTGAAGTCATACTTTTGAAGTATTTAATTGAATATCGTATTAAAAGGTGACAGTTAATTGTTTAATAACGTCAAAATGATAATTGATTCAAGCAATTAGGTTTGTTACCGATTGCGTTTTTACGTCACGTTTTAATAAATAAGTTTATGATAGTTGTTTTTTTTTTTCTGTAATTTTGTATATACGTTAACATGTTTTGCAATGATATATGAACCATTTATTTTGAAAGTGTCCTGACTCCATTTTCCCCCAAAAAATCAAGTTAGCTACCGTAACAGTTACATTTTTACATGATCTTTTCATTCTGAAGCAATTTGTTACAAATATATTTAAAATCATGAAGATTTTGTAACAAGAAAATTTGCCGATTAACTGAATAATAAAAAGTTTATTTCGAAAATTGCCTAACTTTATTCGTCATTTATTATTTTTCGGTTGCACGTGATTATTGTACAACTTCATGTTACGTATCAATAAAGCCTCAAAAAAACCTCATTTGAGGTTGCTTATATTCCGAGTAAATATGATAATAATTTATTGTACATAAAATGAAATAAGAAGATTTTGTATGAACAAAATTATTAGAAGACGCAATTTTGAAAAGGKTAAAGAATTCTGATGAAGAATCAATAAACTGATTAAAAATATGTTGGATGCGTTTTGTCAGGAATGAACTGTATCAAATTTTCTACAAGACATCAATGAATGAGAATGAAAATTTGAAAGACCTGAATTCATTACCACGTCGTGGTAGACCAAGAAAGTTCGAAAATATTGTACTGACACCACTATATAAAATATCAGACAAATTACAACAGCAAAATTCAAGGACATAATTGATCTTTTACGATATATATCACCGAAACATCATGATTTCTTCAAATCCCTTTAACACACACAAAATGTTGATGAGTAGTAAATTGTTTTGTAGGTTATGTTTGTAATTTTGTACGTTATGTTGCTAAAAAATGTTTTGAATCGCATAAATTATGTTTCTGTAATGTTTTAAAGATATGTAAAATAAATTAAGTATTGTTTTTTCTAATTTGAAGCATCTTGTATTATGTTGAATGGAGTTAGGTCCCTTCGAAATTTTATAACAAATCAAATTGTTAATTTTCAAAGTGGCCTAACTCTATTCGTGGTTAGAAAACTCATATTATTCACTTAATAATTGCCATTATTTTAATAGAAACTATAAATTTAACTCCTGTATATACACTTAAGCAGGATGACTCATTAGTATCCTATACGTATATTTTTAATTGCATTGAAACATAAACTCTTCAATATCTCGATTCGAACATAAATGGAGTTAGGCTACTTTTAAAATAAACGGCTTTTATTATTCATAAATTTTAAATCTTTTATATTTTATAGTATTGAAATAATTTTTTTCTCAAAATGATATTTTTTATAGTTTAATTTTGTTTTATTATTTTTATTCGTAAGAAAAACGTTTTGTATTTTAAATCTTATTTGTAAAAGATTTTTACATTGTATTGGCACGAATTAATAACACATTGTTGGTTTTTTTGTTAACACTATTTTATGATAAGTTTATTTTATAGGTTATGTCGAAATATATATATATATATGTCGACAAATCCAAATAAAAAAAAATAAAAATGAATGAAAAATCTTTCTTCAAAAGATCGTTTAAAAAACATTATCAAATATTTAACAATAAAACAATAATGTAAAATAATAGTGAAAAATTTTGTTATTTAAATTGATAAAAAAAAAAAAAAAAAACAAAGAAATATTTTGTTAATAATTGTAAATATTGACTGTCCTTTAAACGTATCAATAAATGAACCGTTGATTTTGAAAATGGAAAAAGTACATTTTGTTAAATAAATAGTTAACGCGCTAGTTTTTATTACAAATTAAAAAATAAAATTTATATTTCTCTAATCAATTCAAATTATCTTCAAATATAAAATAAATCTATGATGGTTTTACGAATATTTTTAAACCTATTAGAAAAACGCAAACCATTAGGTATTTTATAATAGCATAAAATGAAATTGTACCAATTTCCAAAATCAACAATTGAAATATTACCTTGGGTGGTTATTTTTGTTTGAATTTTATTCTTAGGTATGATTTAAACTATAGATGATACCACGATCCTCATTTCTTACATAAAATCATTTCAATATTAATTTATTACGGTTTTTTAATTATGTCAAAAAGAATACAAATATTTCGAATTTGATTAAAACAAATAATAAAATTAATATTAAAAAAATTTATAAATAATACAAATGTTTTATTTTTTTTATTTTTATATAAAATTACATATTTTGTATGATTATTTTCTTACAGGATACGACTTGTGACAACCTTATCTTAATTCTATTAATCCTTTCGGTACTAGCGCCGTATATATCCGGCATCAATCTGATTATCTATATGTACAAATATCGGGATATTGTTTAACATTGTTTTATTAACACTAAACCTATCAAGACGCTTTAATTTATAAAAATATGATGTTAAAAAAGACTCACGTTATAATCGCCAAGTGTTATTTGAAGTAACGCCATCCAAGTAGAATGATAAGAATTATATAGTGATGATTTAACACCTGGGAATCCTTTATAAAGAAAATAAAATGATTGAGAGAATCCAAATAAAACGACGACATAAATGATACCAAATGTAAGCATGTCTCCTGTTATCATACTGTATATCATAGTGACGAATGGTCCAGTCAGTCGAATAGCTCTGTTTCATTAAACAAACATTTATTTCATCAATAAATCCATTTCATCAATTTTCAACGAGTTAAACCAGTGTGGAGTTTAGTTTGAAGAATCCCTCAAGGGATGAGTAATTAAAATCACAAGCAGTGACGAGTATAAACGTCGAACACAGGACAAATACATCAATTTAAGTTTAGTTCAATTGATTAAGTTACGCACAATGTTTGAGGGATTACATTATTATATTCGAAATAAGCAACATTTGTTGTTGCAAATGGTATTGATGTTAGAACAAAAAATTATATATTATTCATAATTATAAAAAATGAAAGATTAGAAAAATAATTAGAATAAATTTGGTTGATTTCAGTATGGTAATTTTGAAAACAAAGTTGAGTATCTTAAATTTTTTTACGAATTTCAGATCAAACGTCAACGTCTTCAAAGTAAATTTGTTTTTAATAATGTTGAACAATTTTATTGATGATACAATAAAAAAACATATCAACGAATAAAATATTGATCATATTTTATTAATATGATAAATTTTTATGGTAAATATTAATTATTTATTTTAGACGACGAGTATGCACGTCGGCTACACTAAAATCAAGTTTCGAATCAACGTTTATACAAATAGAATGCAATTAATCGTTTAATACGGTTATTAAATGTACAAACAGATTCATGCGTGTTCTCGATTTAATCCAAAAAAAGGGAAAGACAAGATTTGAAAGAAAAAAAAAATAAATAAATGGATAGAGTTAAATTTCTTGGGGTTGGGGGGGGGGGAACAAAAAAAAAAGAAATCCGAATAAAGGATGAGGAAATTTCTCGTAACGAAGGCTCTTTACGTTAATCGTTTTTTCATCCCCTTGTTTCTTTCCCTTGTGAGGAAAAGAAAAAAAGGTTATAGAGAAGAAACTGCTCAGAGAGAAAGAGAGAGAGAGAGAGAGAGAGAAAGGTAGGGAAAAGAAGCTGAAGAATTATTATCTTCGCAGCATATATTCCCCTTCCTTTTATCGTTTGCTATATCCGTAAAATGACAGCACTTATTGCGGTCTCGTTATCCTCTGGTTCCACTCTCTCTTTCTCTCTCTTTCTCTTTACAGAAGAATATATGAAAGGATAAAACGAAAAATTAAGAAAAAAATACAACAAAATGAACTAAAAGTGTTTCTATTGATGTAAAAATGTTTCAATCATTTTACAAAAAGAATAAATAAATGAATACAAAAAATAGAAAAAGTAAGATTATGTCGTATGATAATCTGAAAAACACGTGTTACGTGAATAAATTGAAATAATTGAATTGAAATATAGCGCCATCTATTGAAAACTTACAGAACCTAAAGACTTAGATAACCTTTAAATATTAAATTGTTAAACTAGCAATAAATGATAATAAAAAATCGGGATAAAAACTATCCTATATTCTAAGTTTAGACAAATCACGCAAAATTAAATAAATTTCACTGAAATCGTTTAGGTAGTTTCCGAATTATTAAAGGACAAACATTGTGACACGAAATTTTTATATATAAAAGGATAGAACAAAAAATTAAGAGAAAATACAACAAAATGAACTAAAAGTGTTTCGAATTGATGTAAAAATGTTTGAATCATTTTACAAAAAGTATAAATAAATTAATAAAACATTAGTTTATTTTTGAGTTTCATAAATTTACCAATAAATCTCAAATATGACTAACCCTAGCAAAAAAACACTAATATCATAATATAGTCCTGAATTTTTCATGCAACTTTTTTCTTATCCAATTGTCTGCTACTATTATACTTTCAGAGCTATTTATGTAGCAAGAGCTAGTGAATCACCCTGTATATAAATACATATTCTTATATTAATCAAGAATATAATTAAAAAAAAAAGGAAAAATGTCAAAAGAATGAATCTATAATCGAAGTTAAGTAACGAGATAACCTATAATCCCATACTTGTAGGATGGTGGTGGGTTATCGCAAGTTTTTCTTCGTTATACTCTTTGACCTATTCTCTTCTATCTTTGTTACAACTAACTCGATCATCGTTTCTTAACAAAATCCACTTGAAACAATTAGATATTCTCTCTCTCACTCTTGTACACTTCTACTTCCCAGTTTCATTTAGGTTAATAAGATTACAATCCAATGGACCCTTCATTTCTTCCCCACCCTCCCTTTCAATCCCTGTCCCTACACCCCTTTTTCCAAGCCGTTGTTCTATGTAAAATCTGTTCGTTGAACAATGCAACCACGGATAGATAGATAGAGGAGACTACTTTTCGTCCAATTTTCTGTCGAGTCTGTACATTCCCTTGAACTTAACTCAGTTGACGTGGATTTATGAACGTCAGTAACCTCAGTGACTAGATAAGGTCATATATCGATTAGAGTTAGGAAGAAGATGAGAGGAAGAGAGTCCTTCGCTTTACTAATGAGCCAAAACTCCGATCGATACTCTGACATATCAGGAACGGAACTGAACGTAATTGCATCATCATCATCTTCATAGTTATCATCGTCATTATTATTGTTATTATTAATTAAATCCCTTTTGATGTAGATGTTTCTACAAAATATTTTATTTATTTATTATTATTAATAGGTGACGTTAGAAATTGGAAAAATTCATTCAATTAAATATCAAATTCCGTTAATGTTCCTGTAACTGAGCAAAATTTCTCCTTTTCCAATCCCACGTACCCCATTTTGTTAAGATCTATTTTAATATTATCTTCCTACCTACGTCTTGGTCTACCTAATGATCTTTTTCCCATTCGATCTAGCACTTGGTATTTTATATGCGGTTAGATTCTCATCCATACGTGTAACCTGACTTGCCCGTCTTTAATAGATTCAATTTTGTGACGTTAAAAATATCCAGACTATTGTATAATTGACGTTAATTCTACGTTGTATGGATTTTTTTCTCCGTTCACACCCGTTACCTCGTCGCGTTTTGCACCAAAGATTTTTTATTCCGACTACTTTATTTTCGAATATCCTCAATTTTGTCTCGTCTTTGTAACATGAGCAATCACGATTCGTTGCTCATAAATGATTACCGGTAAGATAATCGTTCTGTAAATTTTAATTTTTGTTCTACGCTTAGACAACATCTGCGAATCGAGTGGTTTATTATTAGAACAATAAAACACGCATTAGGTACTCAAAATTAATTCTTTTCTTGAAATCTTTATCTTTATTTCATTAGTTTGATTTAGAATCGATTCGAAATACTTTAAATTGAAAAAATGTTATCACGAACGAACGAGTTTACATTATTACGAATATTATGAATTCTATCAGTGACCATTTAAATTCAGTTTTTTTTTCAACGATTATTTGTCAACCAAGTTTTGTTTTGCTTTATGTAATAGAGTTGTAGTATTAATAATTAATGTTTTTTTATTATCTTCTACTAAAGTATATGTTGATAATTGTGTTAATCAGTTCAACTGTAGATCATTTTCATTTTTGTCCATTTTTTTTTATTGACATATTTCAATTGTGAATTAAACCGAAAAAGTGATAATTCATCCATTTGGTTTAATTCGATGTGAAAATTAATATTTATTTTTATCAGAAAATGTTTTTAGTTTTAAATGTATAAACAGTCGTAGATTTAATTTGTATTACAATTCGTGTTACTATTCTTTTTTTTTACAGAATCATATTATATATTAAAATTTTACAATGACTTGATTGACCTCTTAAGTCACCCGACACTTAACTTTTTTAGTCTTCTATTTATGGCAAAAAACGATTGTTTATAAATATAAGATAGAAATAGGAAGATGAACTTTATGATCGTATTTAAAATTTAGTTAATATTATTTCCAATAGAGTTGGAATATTTCAAAGAGTTGGACAATCATCAACTTGACGAATAGAAGATTATACTTTTTACATAAAAAAATAATTTCTTGATCAATTCTTATAACTAACAGAACAAATTATAAATATTCGATAATCATAAACGAATCATAATATTAGATAATCTTTTTGATTTCATTACAATGAATTTTTTAAACATTACACAATTAAATATTGAAATTCCAACATTAATATACTTTTAAAAAATCTCCGATCCTATATTAAACATTACTAAAAAAAAAAAAATTATAAATAATAATGAAATACAATAAAACATTTACAAAAATATATCAAATTATTCTAAATTTAATATTATTATTATTAATAAACATTTTAACATTTCTAATATAAAATTAATTATGTTCTAAATATACATATTAATTTTTTTGCAAAAAAAACTTTTTACTGGAGTCTACCAATAAGATTGAAAAGAAAACACCCTATTTGATCTTATTAAAATGAGCTTTTTAAACATTACACAATGAAACATTGAAATTCCAACATTAATATACTTTAAAAAAATCTCCGATCCTATATTATACATTACTATATAAAAATTATAAATAATAATGAAATACAATAAAACATTTACAAAAATATATCAAATTATTCTAAATTTAATATTATTATTATTATTTGTATTAATAAACATTTTTACATTTCTAATATATAAAATATTAACGAAATATTATATACATATATACATATATAGCCGACCTATCTTCGTAATGAGAGAACTTGGAGAAAATGAATTTAGGGTGTTTCAGATTGGTTCTGATATAATGGCAACTATAGTAAGTGCACTTATATACTCATATTATGATGCCATAGCATAGAAAGTAGAGAGTAGTGAGTAGAAGTGGGTAGACGAAGTTAGTAGAAGTGCACGAGTAGTAGCACTGGCTTTTACTCATTATCAAACGTTGATGTACTTAAATGACATTGCCAGAGACAAAAGGGACGCGTTGATGGACAGTAATTATACCAGAGTGTGTGATACCACTTTGACACTACATCAACTAAATAAAT
This sequence comes from Polistes dominula, assembly GCF_001465965.1. Next base: position 514,350 of record NW_015149069.1, on the reverse strand, counting down.
CTAATATCTTTTACCTCCTTTTTAACTCAACGTTATCTTTTAAAGTACGTTCTCTCGATAGTCGGATATTTCTTTTTAAAAAAGGGATCGATGATAATAAGAAAATGTTTGCGAATATCTGGCTACAATAATAATCGAAAAATGCATAATGCATTTGGTAAACCCTTCGATTCTGTATGTGACAACCCACCCCCTACCTTTCCCTCCTCACAACTCTCCACGAAGAAAAATTTCGTTTAACTTCGAGAACAGAAAGAAAGGAAAGATCGTGTACATATTTCTATGTGTGTATTTATATATGTGTATATATATATATATATATGTGTGTGTGTGTGTGTGTGTACGATGAAATAAAGAAAGAAATAATAGAAAGAAAAAAGTAAAGCTGCTATTAAAAATGTTTTCTTCATATTTCCGGAGTGCATCCTGTTCGAGAACAGAACAGAAAGTAAAGCACGCATGCTTTGAATTTAGATCAGTGTTATAACGAAAACTGTTCAATTTTCTTGTATATATATATATATATATTGTAATATAAATATATGTATGTCTGTGTTACCATGAAAGACCGAAATTGGATAATGTCGAGATCCGCATGGTGAATGTTAACACATATCAAATACTATTCGGTGAAAGATTGAATATTTGGGTTTGTTTTTCTACATTGATATTTCGGACATACACCGAACGATTATGTGAATCTTAACATTATCTAATTTTGGTCTTCCACGGTAACATAAATACATATACAGTAAGGAGCATAACTGAACCAATAATCTCTAGTTTTGTTTAAATCATTATTTATTGCTAAGAATATAAAAGAATATTTAAAAAAAATGAACATTATAGTAAGTTTTATTACAATTAGAAGTAACATCAGAAATTTTTTCAATAATTAATATCTCCTCGTTGTCTCCACTGACAAACAAAATGGATGTATATACAGTGGCGACCATATACTTACATACACCTAGCAAGATCATATTGAAATCGTTGTATACATGTTCATTCAAGAGATATACAAAAACCAATTTAATTTTTTATAAGTCCCTAGCTTAAATTATTAAATAAAAGAAAAAGGGATTCTTAATTGTTCATATTTAGAAAATTGTTAATATTTTTCTATTCCTAAGTAAGGATATTCAGAGACAGAAATCAGTACACATGAAAGTTTGATGATGAATATCTTTTGAACACTTAATTTAATCGCCAAAACATAAGATACCATTTTTATAGAGCAGTTAATTTCCTACAAAAATTTGTATTGCGCATTTTATAATAGTCATTTATTGTCGAGTTATAAAATTCATAAACAAAAATGAAATTTGTCTAAAAATCATCAAACTTAAATCTTCAATATCATTCAAATGGTGAGGTTTACGGAAAAAATATAAGATACCTTTTTTGTAGAGCATTAAATTTCCTACTAAATTCTTTCAAAACATTTTTTTGTACAATCAATTAATGATGAGGTATGAATTTTATTCTATTGGACTAAGAAAAAAATAAAAAACTGCGATGCGGAGGATCTTCATATTGAAATTAAAAGCTCATATTTGGTGAGAATTGTTTTAAGGTGTCTAGCAATCCATTTTTCCGTGGTACTTGTAAAAAAAGAAAATAATTGATTTTTTTTACCCACCCTAATATATATATATAACATATTATTAATAAAGTTAATATAGTAACTATACGAATTATTAATTTTCCTATATGCATTTATATTTCATTTTCAAACGAGCAAATCACTAATTTTTAAATCGATTAATAATATGTGGCCATTTAAGCGTTAATATTATAACTAGTCATAGTGACTAATCGGTGTTAAATATAAACTCTGATCTAAATATAAATTATATGGTATAAAACAAAATAAAGTGTAAAAGCGATCCAATTATTATTATTATTCCCAATGCAGTAAAATACAGGTCTTTTAGCTGCATTGAAAATGATTTTACCTTTCGTGTAATAGGTTCATAATTTGGGGAATTCGATATGAAAGGATTCACAGCGTTCTCTATGCACGAGTTGCCGCAGAAACGTGCAACGTTATAATATAGTATAATAGTAACTATATATATGTGCACATATATCTGTATGTGTACACGTGTATACATACTTCCTATCGTTCCATTAAACAGGTAACATTTATTGCCAATGCATACGTTTTATTTCTTCGATTATAGAATCGATTATAAAATAGAATGAATCGCGATATATGTGTATAAACGAACTTGGATTGAGTTGAAAACTTTTTCTGAAACTTTGTTGGTTACATTTGAAAACAAAAATGTTCTTTTAACCGATTTAAAATTGTCTTTATATTAGTTATACTGAATTTATTGCCCGTAGGGACGAATACAATCAAGCAACCAACCCTTAATTAAAACTTCGAAACATACAATCAAGAATTTACCATTTCTTTTTTTTTTTTAGATGCAAAAATTGGACAATTGAAGTTCGAATCAACCCTACCACTACCAACGCTTGCCATGAGGACCGATCATTCATATAAACCCAATGTAATCTAAAATGTAAACTAAAAACTATTGTTATCAATTTGTGTCAAAAAGAATGATAACGTTAATGTTTAATTAATGTTTAAATATAACTATGATTGAATAATCAAGTTTGAACAAGGTACTAATGTTCTATTACCATTGATTTGTTTTAAAGTTGCCATTTTTAATTATGAAGTGTTCAGTTATAGCATACTGGATGTAGGAGATTCAACGTATGAAGTTCACGAAAGAAAAAAGTTGAGAATCCCTGTTCTATGTGTCAGCATTGTCCAGATATATTAGGTGGTTGAATAAATTCACGCCGTTTACTAATAGAGGTCAGTAGTTGCACTATTTTAATATGGCTGAAGGTTACAGTTAATGTATACGAAAGTACTGTTAATAAGCTGTAATAATCAGTGTGGTACATTAAATCGAAATGAAAAGAAAACAACCTTTTATTGCATTAAAAATGTCCCGTTTCGTAGCAACAAAAAAAGAACATTTGCGGGAAGCATTTACTTAACTGCTTTTATTCAAATAAATCTGTCGGTGAAATTCATCGTTTGCTAGTAGAGGTTTATGGGGTACATGTTCTATCTGGAATAACTGGCAGAGATAGGTTTACACGATTTAAAGAGAATGATTATGACGTTAATGACAAAGAGTATTCTGGTTAGCAGAAAAAGATTGAATATGATGAATTAGAGGTACTGTCGGTAGAAGAAGTAATCAAATCATCAATGTTTATCGATACCGATAACAATTATTTAATTTGAGTCAAATGATGAGAAATATACGCTCGAATTATGTCAAAAATATGATTAAATGATTTTTCTTTATGACAATGTTAGATCATAGGTTGCAGAACCAATAAAGGAAATCTTGGAGAAACTTAGATGAGATGTCTCACCCCATCTGTCCTATTCATTAGACCAGGAATCGGAAACCCGTATTTGGCTTTTTGCTGAACAAAATGCGGCATTTAAATTTTTAATAAAAATCTGTTGTGTCCATTAAAGAACCGATAGTTATCCAAAAATAAAAAAATCTATAATGCGTCGGTAAATTAAATTTAAATAAAAAGTATATATGCATAGATAATGCTGCTAGAACCACAATATTCGCGATACTATCACCGTTTTAGCATACAAACTCCTTTCAATTATTTAATATGTTATAATAATTCAAATGCCAGGATATTAGTTCTCGGGATTTTGACCTTATTTGAATACGCATACAATAATTGTGAACAATTTTTCTCATCGAAGAACTACATTATAAGCAAACATAGAAGTGTACTAAATGATACAAGTTTAAAAGCGGAATTGTATTTAAAATGTACGAATTTGACTAAAATCGGTTAAGAAAATCCATGTCTAAAAATAGCATTAAATGTGAACTGAAATAAATAATTGTAATATTATTTGGAGTATACTTTGTTCTATTTAAATTTACACGAATAAAATGAAATTTTTAAAATAATGTCGTTTTATTTAATATATTCACAAAAATCACAAGCTCTCATGAAGAAGCATGAGAATATTTTAGAAACTTGCATCTGTATCATATATGTTTTTAAATATTAAAATACTGAAATGTGGGATTAAATTTACAGCTCTTTCAATTTGATTTTGTGTACGTTTAATATTGAAATGATATTTCCTTTCCGAAAAGGGTCTCAACTCTTGCACTAGATGTTACTTCTTTAGGTAACTACATGTTTCGTTCGATGCAACATGTCTTTTCCAAGTATTATTTCAAATTTTTCGAAGATATCAAAAAATATTTCGAAAATTGGATAGCTTTAAAAGAATCTCAATTTGCGTACAATAAAATCCATGTGTTATCCGAAAAATGTAGGAATAGGGAATAGCTTTCGAAATACAATACTTTGTGAATAAAATATAATCCACCATTTATATTTTTTGAAATAAATATTGATTGTCGTTGAAATCAATTATCCAATAGGATCCATCGATCATTATCTTTACGGAAACAAGAGTTTTGAAGATTTATGCAAGCGTATGCGAGAAGAGGGTTGCTTAGTTGGTCGGAAACATTATCACGGAAATAGATTTATTAGTTTGAACTTCTGGCCACACTCTTGGCATGAAAGAGAAGAGAAAGAGAAGAATAGGTTAGGGTATGTGTACGCCTATGGGGGCCGGCCATTGCACCAATGTACTTTCACGCCTATGAATTATCCTCGCGTTTTCGAATGATCGGCGCACGAAGCGACAAAGCGACGACGGTTATTTTGCATTAGCATATTCCTTCTTCATAGTCATCGTACCTTCGTACCTCTTAACGTCAAAACTTCTTGCCCTACGAGTCATTACATTGGCGTAGAACTTACATAAACTTTAATAATATCCCATATTTTCTGATACCGATCAGTAGCTAGTCCACTAAATGACTTTACATCGATGTATAATAACTTATGTCAGTTATTTATTACGTTTATAATGTTTTCGTATTTCGTAGTTGTTATCAATAAATTTTTAAATAATTTTTATTTGTAAATTTAAAATCTTATTAATCGTAAGTCACGTGAGATGTAACTTATGAATAAAAATATGTTATTATAATAATTAATTAATAATTTCATACATAATTATATATTTAATTTAATTATAATTAAGTTGTATATTAGTTTATGTTATAATTAAGTAATACTCCTTCAAAAAAAAATTTCTATAATTTTTAATAAATAATAAGTTATTATTATAATATTGATAGAAATTGACTTACAAATAAAAATATGCTATTATAATAATTAAATAATTTCATATAATTATATATAATTATATTTAATTTAATTATAATGAAGTAGTGTATTAAATTATATTATAATTAATTAGTACTCCTTAAAAAAAAAAAGAAATAAATCATTTGTAATTAATAATAAGTTATTATTATAATAATTATGGAAAGTGACTTACAAATAAATATATGTTATTAATAATTAATTATTAATTTCATATATATAGTACTTCTTCAAAAAAAAAAAAAAAATAAAAAAGTATATTGTAATAAATATTAAATTACTCATACAATACTAAACAATTTTGTTGCATATTATATTACCGAAACCACTTATAACTTAGGTTAGTAAGAATTATCAATATAAAAACCTGACGACCTATAATAGGTTGATTGAAAATTAATTTCTTCGGAGATTTTTGTGTTTGTTTGTCTTCAAGAACAAATAAACAAACAAAACAGAAAATAGAAAATAAAATAACCACAGAACGATAAGAAATTACCGGAACAAAGAAAAGTAATATTTCGAGAGATTAATTATAATTATATCGATGGTACTCGTTATCGTTTGGAACGTGACGTCACCAAGTGCAAGAACCCAACGAATAATTTTTTCTCGTTCTGAGGGGGTTGGTCAGACAAATTAATATTCGCTTTGCGATTCTTCTTTCCCGTACGTGCACACGCAACATTCCCCGAATACAAATAATAAGGTTTGTAATTAAAGATAAAAATTGCATTCCTTTTTTCTTCCTTCCCACCCCTCCACCATTGCTCTCTTTCTCATTCTATCTTTCTCATTCTCTCTCTCGCTCTCTCTCTTTCTCTGTTGTTCTTACAGTTCAGGTCAAAAGTTTTTCAACTATAATAGATTTTCAAGATCAATTACACTTTTTCTAAATTTTATAGGTTTATTTTGTTCTAATAATAAAATTCGATAAAATTACAACCCTAATTGACAACATATGAAAAGTTTATAATGAGAAATAATTAATTTATTTAAAAATCAGATGATACTTTTAAGTCACCCTATATAAATCATAGCAAGTTCAATTTTTCAATTCTTTTGTTTCTTCCTTATCGACGTAACACGGTCGGTAAATAAAAATTCTCGACGGTTTTATAAATTTTTTTTTGTTTTCAATTTAATTCCTATCATTTCTCTCACCCCCCCCCCTCTCTCTCTCTCTCCCCACGAGAAATATAAATGTTATCTCTTTTATATTATTTATTAAATTATTATCTTCGACCATGCGCGGTTTAGCGCGTTATTTTAACACGAACAAATTTACTTATTCAATTATTAAAACGTTCATATATTATTAATTTAACCGAAATTTGGTTTGAAACGGTAAAGATAATAAAATATATTTACACCAGGGGTACTCAACCCTTTTTTTTACTTTGCGCAAAAGCATATTGGTGTCGATTGAAAATCGATAATAATTAAAAGATTATCAGATTGAATAATAAGCAAATAATTCGCAATTAAATGCAAAATTACTGACATCTGGTGTTCAAATCTTGAATATAGGAAAGTAATGTCTTTAGAAAAAAAAAATGGCAGCTCCCATGATGTCATCCTCAACAATTATAACTTCAAAAGGTTTTTAAAACAATAATATCGAAAAGAATAAATATATTGTACAAATTTGTTCTAATTTAGTATTAGGGTTCTATTTATAAATATTATTTACTATGTAATATCTTTAGAAAAAAATGGCAGCTTACTTGATGTCATACTCGCAATTATAACCTCAAAAGATTTTTGAATAATAACATTAAAAAGGAATAAATGTATTATAAACTTTTCTAGTTCAATATTTGGTTTCTATGTATAAATATTATTCGTTATATGATGTTTTAGAAAACAAAAAATTGCAGGTTCCGTGATGTCACCCTTAACAATTATAACCTCAAAAGGTTTTCAAAACAATAATATTGAAAAAAATAAATATATATTGTACAAATTTATTCTAATTCAGAATTTGGTTTTTATTTATAAATATTATTCATTACGCAATGTCTTAAAAAAACAAAATGGCAGCCTCCATGATGCCATCCACAGTAATTATAACCTCAAAAGATTTTCGAAACAATAGTATCGAAAAAAATAAATATATGATAAACTTTTCTAATTAATTATTTGATTTCTATTTATAAATATTATTAGTTAAAATGCAAATCTAACCTAATAACCTTAAAATTTTACTTTACTTAAGATATTTCTAAATAACAATTAACAATTTCCACCATGTTTACAATTATATCTACAAACTGTTGACATCTACGTTTGCTTTCAATCGCGAATCATTTTATTTTAAGATTTCCATGTCAAAAAATCGAAAATCTTAAAATATTTTTAACTTAAAAAAATAAAAATGTCTGATTAGAATAACCAGATAAATTTTCACGAAGCCCTGGACCACAATTTGAATCTAACTGACCTAATCTACAGAATAAACCCATTTCGCAAAAAACAAAACAAAATATTGTACATCAACAATTACATCACATTATTAATCTTTAACCATAAGATGATCGGTTACGTCAATGGTTTTCCGTAAGCTACTTATGAGGCAAAGATTCACCACCACGAAGCTTTGGCTCGCGGACGGTTTTTTTTTCCTCTGAAGCTTTCCTCTAGAAAGCTTTGAAGCGCAATACTGTCTCGCATCTTCGATAGTGAATTCGAGTAGCATTCCAGCTTTGCTTTAACGACACTTTGACGAACGTCTTTACCTCGTCGGTAGAACCTACTTCGAGAGAATGCAACTTGGAAACTTGTGATTCCCCTCTCACCCTCCTATCTTTCCTCTACTCGACCCCCCTCCCCCGGCCTACCATTTCCACTTCCATTTCCACTTCCACCTACACCAAATGCTACGACGACCATCTCGAGCCAAGAAGACGAAGAAGCAAAGCGGAAGTACCAAAAATATGAGAAAAGGAAAAAGAAAGAATGAAAAAGTTTCATTTTAAAAAGTAACAAAAAGAAAAAAAAAAGAAAAATAATATGAAAGAAAGATAGTAATAGGAAATGTTGGTAGGATCATCGGAATTCATATTTTTATTGGAAACGATCGAGATAAAAAGGTTACAAACTTTTGAAGAATTTCTTTAGGAAATAATTAATTTTAATTTATAAGTTTTTTGTTTTTCTTTTGTTCTTTCCTTGTTGAGATATTTCGTTAATTTATTTTTGAAATATATAAATAATACGAATATAATATGAGTTCCTTATATATATATATA
>NW_015149069.1:455270-493459 GCF_001465965.1 Polistes dominula | reverse complement strand
AATAATAATAATAATGACAATATAAATAAAATTAAATCGGGGTAATATTACTAGTAAAACTTATACGGTTTATTAATAATAATAAAACAAAACCAACTAGCATTTGTTAGAAAAATCGATTTCAAATGTAAATTAATATTATTAAATTAATCTACTATACATAACGTATTCTATATTAATATAACTATTAAATAATAATAATAATAATAATAATAATAATAATAATAATAATAATATGAATAAAATTAGTTTTTTAAAAATTAAAACTAGTACGGGGTATATTATTAACGATTTAAACAAAACCCGTTAACAATTGATAGAAAAATCAATAGTACGGACTACTGAATTTGACTCTCCTTCGATTTTTCTTCCATCTATCTATCCACCTATCTATTTATCTATCTATCTAGATAGATAGATATAGGATCGAACGACAATAGGTTCAATTGGTGGATCGGTAAAAGGGGTAAGAGAGATAATGGATTCCGAAACTAAATGAAACGCTCGCGAGCACACCAGTTTGAGTCCAAGCGGCTAATCTCGAAACTTCGTTAAATGCCCCTTAATTGCATCCTGCAACTAGAGACCCTTATTCTTCTTCCACTTCTAACCTCAATCTCTTCCACTTTAAGAGAGAAAACGGGCCTTCTCTCCTTCCAAGTCCAGTCAGAAAACTCGTCTCGAACGAATAAGACAGATGTATCTACCTTACCCCTTTTCCCCTATACTTTTCACCCTAAAATCACTTAATTAACCTCGAAACAGTTCGATAAACTTTTTCTAACCTTTCTTTTCGACAAAACAAAAAAATATATCTACAATTTAACCTCTTCCCACACATTCCTAATTTATTTTTTCCGATCGATAAAATCGGGTGAGGGGAGTGGGAGGGAGAGGGGAAGAGGGAGGAGGATCAATGATTTCTATTTACAGACTTGTACCTTTTACGATATGAGAAACGATAATTAGTGGAGGAAAATGTTTCTTATATTTTTTTGTTTGATTTTTTTTTTAGGTAAAAATAATAATAGTGGACTTTTTCTTTATCGAAAATTCTAACCTATAAAAAAAACTTTTCTCGTCCCTAATTCTGTATTTAACGTTAACCGACAAACTTAACAACATGATCGTTTTGTTTTTCGAGAAATAAAAATTTCATTTCTTATTAACGTCTTTTGGGGTAGTATCATTTTGTTAAAACTTCAAGTACATTCATGAGAGTAATTTCCACTTTGTTTGCACTCACTTATTCTTATTCTTTCATGCTTGAATTTTTGCCAGTGCATTTCATTTTTCCGCTAGATTAAACTGGCAGTTTAGTCAACCTCTTCGCTTCCTTATTTCCCAACGAATTATACTCAAAGGTGTCTTATATGAAGTAACAAAGGAAGATAATAAAAGAAAAAAAAAACTAGAAAAATAAATAAATAAAGAACATGTAGTTTCACAATAAAAATTTTCTACGAGAGTTGCAAGAAGTTGAAAATAAGGAATAATATATAACAAAATGAATAATTCAAATAAAATTCACATTTTACGGTTCGCGGAGTACAACGGGCCCAAATCCGAAATAGGTCCAAATTGGAAATGTAGGATGCATATGGAGATGTAGTTTAATCTTTTTGAAAATTAGCATTTAAGGATTTAAGGGAATCACGAATTATAAATCTGATGTTATTTTTTTGAAAAATAAAATGGCGGACTGATTTTGTAAAAAGTAATTCAATTCTTTTTGAAAATTAGAATACAAGGACTTAGGAGGTAGTTCTATAAGAATCTGATTTTTTTTTAAATAAAATGGCCGACTCAAAATGGCGGACTGATAAATTAAAAATTAATTTAATATTTTTGAAAATTAATGTTTCAGAATTTTAGGAATCGCTAATTATAAATCTGATGTTTTTTTTTTTGAAAAATAAAATGGCGGACGTATTTTGTAAAAAGTAATTCAATCTTTTTGAGAATTAGAATTCAAGGACTTAGAAGGTAGTTGATTAAGAATCTGATTTTTTTGAAACAAAATGGCCGATTTAAAATGGTGAACTGATTATTTAAAAATAAATTTAATATTTTTGAAAATTAATATTTCACAATTTAGCGGATCACTAATTATATATCAGAGGTTACTTCTTTTTACCAAAACGGCGTACGAAAAATGTTTATAATTAATGTTCATTATTTAATTTTTTATGTATATGTTCGTTTAAAAATCATGATCATCGTATGTGTTCAACTCAAAAAGTATAAAAGTTGAGTACCCTTGGTTCATAGCAATTCGATTTTAACTTTTGAAATTATAATTATTTTAAAATTAATTAACATTTGAAATTAATTTAAACTTTGAAGAGCTTTCGTTAAAATTGTTATCCTAATCCAGCATATTTAAATACATGTTCATTATATTTTATATCTTAAATGTTACTTAATAATTTCATTTTTAATGTATATGTTTATTTAAAAATAATAATCATTGTATATGTGCAACCTGAGAAGTATGAAAGTTGAGTATCCCTAGTCCACAGCAATTCGATCTTTACTTTCGAAATTAACATTTAAATTTTAATTTCGTCATTTAATTTGTTAACAATTAATTTTTTCAATTAATTTAAATTTTGAAAAACTTTTGTTAAACTTGTTATTCTAAAACAACATATTCAAATAGTACATTTTCATATATGTCATCATGGAATACAATTCATTTTGGAATATAATTTAATAATTTAATTTTTTGTCATGTATATGTTTATTTAAAAATAATAATCCACCCAAGAAGTATATAAAAGTTAAATACCCATAGACCATAATAATTCGATCTTAACTTGTGAATTGATTTTAATTTCAAAATTATTAATATTAGAAATTAATTTTAATTTTGAAAAACTTTTGTTATAAATTTGTTATCCAAATTCAACATATTTGAATACATTTTCATTATAATTTTTTCTAATGTATATGTTTGTTTCAAAATAATAATCATCGTATATGTGCAACCCGAGAATTATAAAAGTTGAGTACCTCTGGTTCATAGCAATTCCATCTTAACTCATGGCAATTAGGTGGAATATAGGAAAGAGAGAGATAGAGATAGAGCTAGAGACAGAATGAGAGAGAGCGAGAGAGAGAGAGAGAGAGATAGAGGTAGAGAACTAAAGGTAAAGCAAGTAAGATGTCTCTTGAATGTCCTTGTCTCGCCACCCTTAGAGACACACGCAAAGGGAGAGGACAGATAGCGCGATTCTCGTAAGCATGTAATTCGATTAGCTTTAGGACGTACTTGTTCTACCGTCGGGCAGGAGCGTGTCGAGTGCATTAAGAGGATACGCCGAACAGGTGATATTACTGTAGCGCCAGAACTCTCGTGCTGACAGTTCCAGCATCTCTCGAAAGACCTCAGCACGTCCCAACTGGCAGGCTAGGGTCAACGGGGTCAGACCAGCACCGTTTAGAATCCCATTGCGTGCTGGAAGCTTCGGATGTCGCAGAGCATATCCGAACATGTCCTATGTTCAATGTGATCAAACTATCTGTATATTTAAATACATTTACAAATATACATGGTGACCAGTAACTGGTCAATGTGCAAATTTCTAATGTGACTTATTTTACATACAAAAATTTAGTTGGAAAATGTTAAATGGAATTTTGTTCATATGAAACTTTGTTTATTAGGAAAATATGTTTGAAAATTTGTTTGCCATTCTTTGTTCTTTTAATATAACAATTTTTTGTTTAACCAATATCATTAATATATCGATACTTTATGAGATATGAGACATTCTGATAAAAAAAAGTGAGGTTAATTAAAGTAAAGTGACTATATATTGGTTTTATTAATACAGTAGTTGTTTTTGGTTATTGGTCTCAGTTTGTTGTTGAAATATAATTTGTACAATTTAGGAAATTATACAAAAATTAAAAGAACAATAGAAAAAATAAAGAATATAAACAACAATTATAAAGAAGATACAATTAAATTTACGAAACACATCTCTAATACCGGAACTAGTTTTATCCCTTAATACAGGGAAATGGTTAAGAACCTAACTATACATATACTCATATTCAACATTTTCTGTTGTCTTTTACAAAATTACTTGCATAATCCATACCAGTGGTTCTTAACCAGTTTTGCATAAAATAAATGAATATGAAAACACTTGTCATCGATCAATTTGCATATAACAAATAAATAATATAATTTTTAATAAAAAAATATGTTTATGAATATTCTTGATTATTAATTTTATGATTTTGATGTTTAGCAAATTTTTCTTACAATCACCTTAACTTCGTTAAGATTAAGAACCACTGATCTGTACTTTAATACATTATGAAGTGGTAATGTGTGTATGTTAGCACAGTTGTTCTGGGTAATCTCTAAAATACTAAATTGCATTAGAAAATTTCTGTACCATATAAAAGCTTATTTATTCATGAGCAACATAAGAAAAAAAGAAAATAGCACGTAGAAAGTGCATATGATCTTATCTCTTGAAACACTTGTTAAAAAAAAAAAAAAAAAAATGTCCTGGTTTTAAAGGTAAAAAAAAATAAAAAGAAATAGTCACTTAACGTTGAAAAAAATAAAAATAAAATGTAATTGCACCTGACATGGTGCATTGGTGCATCCACGGAAAAAATAAGGTCATAGGAAGTTAGGACATATTTTCACGGTATATGATTTTTTTTCTATTTATCGGAAATAAGTATCTTGTTTCTAATAGGATGATATAATTTTAGTTAGTAAGAAGTTCACCAGAGTGTTATTGCGAATTAGTATGAGTAAGTTCAAGAATGTGTTAGAAATATTAGAAATACAAACATGTGAGACACAGCATACATATTACGTGATGATTTCATAAAAGTAAAAGTCAAATTAGTATCCGTTATTTTGTGTAATAAAGATAAACCATCCGAGTTTGTGTTTAAGTAATATTTCTTTATTAATAATTAAAGAATAAATATATATTACTATTTTTCTTTTTATTTAATAAATAATTATAAAATAATAAGCTACCAAATTTCAACCTTCAACATTGTTTTTATTTAAAAAAAAAAAAAAGAAATAATCCGTTCTATTAAATATTTAATATCTTATAAGATATTGACATTTCGATGTATTTGTTGTATTTGTTTCTTTTTTTTAATTTATTATTTTAACAATAAAAAGTATCTCAATTGATTAAATAAAGAAAAAAATATATTACATTAACAAATAAAATAAAATTGACAAATTTTGAAACATATATTTCTCAAAAACAAAGCCTCATATTAACATACATCAGTTACTGGATGCTTATAACATTAGTTACGGGAAACCCTGAATATACGTATTTTAATATATACATCTACGTGTTCGTATAAATGCATATATTATATTTTGTGTAGCAAAAGTTAGTATGTAATAAGTTTTCAAAACTAACCTAAATCCCTATTCCCCAAACTACGAGGTAATACGTTCGAATATTTGAATTAAACCAAAAAAGAAGAAAATAACAAAAAGCAATGTGAGAGAAAGAGAGATGTTTGAACGTCACTCTTGAACTATTAGATAATTTGTAACAGATCGTGCTTACCAATTTATCGCAAACGACCACCATATGCAATATCATGTTCCCAAAAGAATCTTGTTCGTCGGGATCGGCTCCGTTATCTAACAAAAGATTATAAACGCTCTCGTTTGCGCAGCAAGCAGCCCATGCAAGCGGGTATTCACCAAGATAGGCAAGACCCTCGTAATCGGTACTCCTTGCTGGATTAGATCTCTGTTGATCTCTTGGTAGGAAGAAGCTACCAATGGCACGTTGTGAAATAATAGCACCGGCATCTATCAAATCCTGTACCAGTTCATTATTGTTGTAAGCTATTGCAAGATGTAACGCACTAGCACCTAGATATTCTTCACCTTCAACAACATCAATGGACAATCTTGGAAAACACTTGAGTAAAATTCTAGCGATTCTTGTATGCATTCTCGTGTCGCATATTATCAATACGTGCAATAAACTTTCCCCTAAGGATCCACGATATTGCATTTGCCAGCATGCTTCGTGATCGTTCCACAATGCCAAAGGATCAAAACGTGACAAGGATGCTTCTATCGGTAATACCACTTGATCAAGATCACGAAATTTCCAGCGTAAGTATTCGGCACGATTGATCACCTGACCTTTGCCATCACCGTACATCAATATACCAAACTGTTCTCTCATCAACTTCTCGACTTCCGGTTGACCGCCCAAATTATATGCCTCTATCAATTCACCACCTTTCTTGTAATTTGCCAAACGATAAAGCAAACACTGATCTTCGTTGCTTGCCTGGCTTATCACGCGATCCAAAATCGAGCCAGAATTGATCTGACTAGCCCGTGATTTACACGAACACACACCACCCATTCAGACATATTATTTTAATTAACTATTACTTTTTCATCTCTTCCATTATAACTTCTAATAAGAATTGAAGTAATAATATTAGCCTTTATGTTGTTTATCTCTCGTATCCTACTCAAGTGTTTTCTGATACACTCAAAGATTGGCCTACCCCAAACCAGACATTTTTCGGTGATGGGAAATATCTTCTTTTCTTAGAAAGATAAAAAAAACTACTATAGTACTTTGGGGAGATCTCATCCAATGACCACCACCAACACAACCATCACCATCACCACAACTAACACTAGGACTAGCACTACCAATAGCAACAAACACCCTCGAATCGATCTAACTCGAGATAGCCCTTCAAGATTGGACTGGAGTATTCCTTCCAATGCAACCACCACCACACAGGTGGTAAAAGAGCTTTTCCTTTCGGCAACTATAGCAACCGTACTCGTAGAGTCCTCAACCGGCAGCAAAGTAATCTATAACTTGTACCTGGTGCAACCAGACACGATAGGGTCACTGGGTGATACCCTTCCTACCTACGATACCTTCTTACCTCCTACCACACTTATATCCCCAACCGTGTGTTGATTGGTTTTTTTCTCTTTTTTTTTCTTTTCCTGAAAAACCTGGACACTATAAAGGATACAAAAAAATAGAAATAAATTAAATCTCGTACATTTTTTCTTTTTTTCTTTTCTTTTCACTTTGTTTTTCTTTTGCTTTTTCTTTTTATACATTTTTATTAAATATTTTATTACTAGGATGCTTTGGCCATACGTTGCTGTGGCTTTGTTTCTAAAACTTCAATTTAAATTATTTAAGGCATTTAAATTAATATTTACTAATAATTTCTGAGAATTCAAATTATATTATTATATTATGCTATATATTATAATTTATTATTTTATAATATATAATTAAATAATTATTAAATACAATAAATAATAAATATATTATTAAAATAATATATTATATTTTTATTATTTGTACAGTATATTTATTTATTTAATATTATTATATAAATAAATAATATTCATTTATATATATATATATCAACATACAAAATAATACTACAATTAGAATGGAATCACATAAAATAATAATACACAAGAAAAATAGAAAAAGTAAGGTTATGTCATATGTAAATCTGAAAAAAACGTATGACGTGAATATATCCAAATAATAGAATTGTAATACAGTGCCATCTATTGAATACTTACAGTACCTAAAGACCTAGATAAACTTTAAATAATAAATCTTTAAATTAGCAATAAAAAATAAAAATAATCGCGATAAAATCTATTCTGTATTCTAAGTTGAACAAAATCACACAAAATGAACAAAATTTCATTACGATCGGTTCAATACTTTCGAAATTATTAATGGACAAATATATTGTGTCACTGAATTTTTATATATAAAGATATATAAAAATATTCTTTTTATACATTTTTTAATTTACTATTATTATTTATTTATTGAAAGATTTATTTTATATTACAAAATTTTGAATTCACGGACTAGATTGCAGTTAAAAGTTTCACTTTTCATTCGTTTGACCTTAACATACTTTACAAACTAATAACGGATTCGCAAGAACAAACATGTGGGCTAACGCGTCAATTCTCAAGGCTAACATATCGACTTTTTTTTTCTCTTATTAAATACTAACTAATCTATAACTTGTAAAGAAAAAAAAAACAATTGTCTGAAACAGGATTAAATTAATCTTTTACTTTTGTAGGCGTCGTATTATGCGGGCTCGGTACATTGGCACCATTTGAAAATCAATCACTTTAGTTGCAAAACAATACGCGTATTTGAAAAATTTCAGACCCAAGGATTATGGGGTTTTGGAATGGGTGACAAGTGGCTGGAAGTAATAAAGAAAAAAGAAGAAAAAAAAAGATAAGGTCATTACTGAGTATCCTGGGCCACATTTGAAGGGTTCGTGGGTCTCATTTGAAAGGTTGGTGGACAGCAAATTGAATTATGATTGATCTAATTAAGGCAAGACTAAATATTATAATCCAATATTAATTTAATAGAAATATTTAAAATCTCAAATGTTTTTATAACTTTTAACAAAATTGTAAAATTTGTTTACAATAAGACGAGAGGGGTGGGGTCTTAAGGGAAGGTCTTATACTCAACTATTTTCAGAATTTAGAAGGAAGAAGTACTATAAAAAATGTTATATATACCAATTTGTTTTTTTTTTTTTTTTAATTTAAATTTTAATTTTATTTATGTATTTTTCTAATACTCGTTATTTCACATTATTATTAATTTTTTTTTTAATAAATTGTAAAATATATATATTTTTTTTTCATCTATTTAGAGTATTTTATTATAATTTAATAGAGATTGTAAAAGAAAAAATTATCGAAACTATTTGTTTAAAATCAATTATTTCTTTTTTACAAGTGCCACGGAAAAATAGGTTGCTAGACACCTTAAAAAAATTCTCACCAAATATGAGCTCTTAATTTTAATAGGAAGATCCTCTGCATCGCAGTTTTTTATTTTTTTCTCAGTCCAATAGAATAAAATTCATACCTCATCATTAATTAATTGTACAGAAAAATATTTTAAATAAATTTTGTAGGAAATTTAATGCTCTACAAAAAAGGTATCTTATATTTTTTCCGTAAACCTCACCATTTGAATGATATTGAAGATTGAAGTTTGATTATATTAAGGGGGATATACCCTTAGAGGCCCGAAAAAAACGCTTTTTTTACGAATTTTTTTTTGGAAAACTGGCTTTATATTTTTTGACGAATGATCTTTAGTTCAAAATATACATGTTTGAAGATAATACAGTAATTTTTTTATGTACAAATATTGAGACACAACAGAGTTATAACCAATCTGCGTGATGTCCAGAAAAAAAATGTGGTTTGAGGTGAGTAAAGAATCTCTTTCCTGGACCATCTGAAATAAACAAAATTAATGCAAATACCTTGTATAGATGTGTCTTAACAGATTGAACGATTAACTTTTCCAAAATATTAATTTTTTACAAAATAGCGCACTTTTGAAAAAAAAGTTTTGTTTTTTCACCAAAAAAACGCCTATTATAAGCGTTCAAAAGATATTCAGAGACAAAAATCAGTACACATGAAAGTTTGATGATAAATAACTTTTGAACGGTTAATTTAATCGCCAAAACATAAAACACCATTTTTATAGAGCAGTTAATTTCCAACAAAAATTTGTATTGTGCACTTTTTAATAGTTATTTATTGTCTAAAAATCATCAAATTTAAATCTTCAATATCATTCAAATGGTGAAGTTTACGGAAAAAATATAAGATACCTTTCTTATAGAGCATTAAATTTCCTACAAAATTTGTCTTGAACATTTTTCTGTACAATCAATAAATAATGAGGTATGAATTTTATTCTATTGGACTGAGAAAAAAATAAAAAACTGCGATGCAGAAGATCTTCCTATTAAAATTAAGAGCTCATATTTGGTAAAAATTTTTTTAAGGTGTCTAGCAACCCATTTTTCCGTGGCACTTGAAAAAAAAAATAATTGATTTTTTTGACCCACCTCAATATATATATTATATATATATATATATATATATATTTATTTATTTATTTAATTTAAAATTTAATTCATATTATAACTTACTTAATATATTTATGTAGAAATGTGTAGTGATTCCTATTAATTTTCTTCGATATCTTTTTTCATGCTTATCTTCAAGGAAAATTACTTCGTGGAATATTCTAGAATCATTCGAGTATCGTGTTATTTAATTTTTTCTTTTTTTTTTTTTTCTTTTCTTTTCTTATTGAGTTACTGATATCATATATCACGGATAGCAGTTTTGTTTTAATAATAGGCACTCAATCAATTTACATATGTATACGATATGTGTATGTACTCGTGCCCTCGCGTGCACGCGTGCGTTATTTCGTTAATAAATTGTTTATACTTATTTGATTATTATTAAATTTTTTTTCTTTATATTTTCATATAGTAAGACATATTTTGGTAATTATTTTATTCTTGCAATTTCAAAAAATATTTTTAATAACTAAATGTAAATATACATGTATGTAGACATACGTTAATATATATATATATATATGTTATATGTTGTATGAATGTACGTGACGATAATTACTTGAAGTATTGACGTATTATTCATCGTATTCTGTGAATATTGTTTCTTAGAAAACTGAGGATGATATCACTGAGAAGACAGTTAACCAAACGATAACATTCTAATCGCATATTGGATAGTAAGAAAACGTTGGCTTTTAATTTATTAATAGGAAATTGAGTCAACTTTAAAGTATGATTATGCTTAATTAGATCTTTTTTTTTTTTTACAAAGACAATACAAGATTTTAATGTTTTAGATTATTTTTGTTAATTTTACACTGTTGTAAAACTCGTTTAAGATTTATCGTATCTTAGGTTAGTTGGATTAGTTAGGAGAAATGAAGTTTTAAAAAATATTTCATACGTTTTCAAAATATCGAAAGGAAAAAGTTTCACAAGCATTCTTATTTAAGATAACAATTTTTCTTTCTTTTAATTTTCATTTTCTTTTTAGATTTCTTATTTTATAAATTTTATTGTACGATGATACGTTTTACAGTATGTTTGATTCGTTTTATTCTATTTTTTTCTTTTTTGGTTTTCAATTAAACTGTAAAATATATTCTTTTTTTTTTTTTATAAGTTTCGTATCATAATTTTGTAATAGTTTTTTATCATAATTTCATGAAAAATATGTTGGAAAAAGAAAATCAAAATTATTTATAATCTAAGTAATATAATTAATTATTATAAATTAAATAATATATATGTTGGATTGTTCGGAAAGTAATTTCGTTTTTTTCTGACACAATTTTGGCATTAGTTGATGCAAACCGGCAAATAACAACACGTGAGATTGATGTGATGTTAAATTTATCAAATTCAACTGTTTATGCCCACTTGAAAGGGGGCTTGATATATATATATATCATTATTATTATTATTACTATAAATATATTTACTTTTGATTTGTCATTCCTTTTCTACATAAATATGCTATAAATAAATTATATTATAAATTATTTTTATATTAAATAAAAATATACATATATTCATATACATACACATGTATATTACATTTAGTATACATATATAATACATTATATATATATATATTGAAATGTTACAATTATTATTATAGAATTATTATATCATTATAAATGGTATTATTAATATTACATATAATAATATATTGAAATAAAAAATAGAAAATATTATTCATTATATATGTAGTAAAAAATATTCATATAAATATACATATTTATATACATATATATATTTTTGATTTAAATAGAAGGTCACGTGTAAGGTTTCAAGAGATTAAGAAGCCAGTTTGAGAATAAAGTTCGCTAAAGTCTACTAGCGGAGACTGGTACCGACAAGATAGAAAAACAAAGACGGATAAATTTAACGACGCAATCGTTGATTCATCCTTTAGCCTCGTCATATGTATATACATATGTATATGAATAAGTGTTTATGTTTTTTTTTATACCAAGGTATACCATATATTGCGTTATTTATCTCATGCATCTCACGATTTTAAATTCCTTATATATATATACATTGTACATATATGTAGATTGTAAGATAATCTAAAAATCGTTAATTCTATTCATAGTTCTCAAGGTGTTCAATTGATTCATGATGATCTTAATAGGTTGCACAAATGATAAATGATTAATAAATACAGCTCTTAACTTTACTTACTGTTATATAGTACGTTTTAATTATTATTTATTTATTCTATCAATTCTACGCAATTCAATTTCTAATAGTTTCAGTTTATTAGTAAATTCAATTTATTCATTTTTATTATTTATGATATTTGTAAAATTTCAAATTTCTCAATTTAGTATGCACTAAATAAAATACACCTTCATATGATTATTATAACTGTTTTAATAGTATAATCATTAATAATTAATTCTTATCATTTCTTTTAGATCTTATCAATAATAAGTGAATATCTAGTAGTCATAGTTTCTTAGGATTTTTAATATTTATGAAATGTCTCATTTCTTAGATTAATATGCACTAAACAACGTCAAACTTCATATGGTTATTATAACTGTATTAATAGAATGATCATTAATGTTAATTATCATCAATAAAATATTGATTTATTTAAAAATTGAGTAAAACTTCATATAGTTCTTATAATTGCTTTAATTGTATGATTATTAAAGTTAATTATTATTAATAAAATATTGATTCATTTAATAATTGGATCTGACCTCATATTGTTATTATAATTGCTTTAATGGTATGATCATCAAAGTTAATTCTCATAAATAAAATATTGATTTATTTAATAATTCTGAAACACTGTTTTGTGTGTGTTTTAGAAATAAAATAAATAAATAATATATTACTTAAATATATAATTATATTTTTTAAATTATTTAAATTTTATTATTAATAAAATCTTTCCTGTAATTATTAATCTGTCTTTTTGTTATTTATTTCATTCTGTTCCCAATACCATTTATTTAATTTATTTACCACAGGAATCTTATCGTTCAGAATTTATTTAAAAAATTTTGTATTTCTTTAAAAATACTCAACACTAAAAATTCTTTACTGTCAAATATGACAGTACATTCAATTTTTGAATATGATAACATTATCTATAATTTCCATATTGCGATTCTTATATTTACCACATTGAAAAAAATATAATACCAATTCAAATGACTTACAGTCAAATATAGTTGACAATCGTTATCATGTAATTATCATAATTATGATAATATTATTAAATATGTGAATATTTTTACTTTGAACAAAATGAGCCGTTTATTTTGAAAGTTACCTTACTTCATTTATATTCGAATCGATATATTGAAGAGTTTACGTTTCAATGCAATTAAAAATATACGTATAGGATACTAATGAGTCATCCTGCTTAAGTGTATATAAAGGAGTTAAATTTATAGTTCCTATTAAAATAATGGCAATTATTATGTGAATAATATGCGTTTTCTAACCACGAATAAAATTAGGCCACTTTGAAAATTAACAATCTGATTTGTTATAAAATTGCGAAGGGACCCAACTCCATTCAACATAATTTAAGATGCTTCAAATTGAAAAAAAACAATACTCAATTTATTTCACATATTTTTAAAACACTTCAGAAACATAATTTATGCGATTTAAAACATTTTTTAACTACATAACGTACAAAATTACAAACATAACCTACAAAACAATTTACTACTCATCAACATTTTGTGTGTGTTAAAGGGATTTAAAGAAATCATGATGTTCCGATAGTATATATCGTAATAGGTTAATTATATCCTTGAATTTTGATGTTGTAATTTGTCTGATATTTTGTATAGTGATGTCAATACAATATTTTCGAACTTTCTTGGTCTACCTCGACGTGGTAATAAATTCAGGTCTTTCAAATTTTCATTCTCATTCATTGATGTCTTATTGAAAATTTGATACGGTTCATTCCTGACAAAACACATGCAACATATTTTTAATCAGTTTATTGATTCTTCATCAGAATTCTTTAACCTTTTCAAAATTGCGTCTTCTAATAATTTTGCTTGTACAAAATCTTCTTGTCTCATTTTATTTACAATAAAGTATTATCATATTTACTCGGAATATAAGCAACCTCAAATGCTTTATTGATACATAGCATGAAGTTGTACAATAATCACGTGCAACCGAAAAATAATAAATGACGAATAGAATTAGGCGATTTTCGAAATAAACTTTTTATTATTGTGTTAATCGGCAAATTTTCTTGTTACAAAATCTTCATGATTTTAAATATATTTGTAACAAATTGCTTTAGAATGAAAAGATCACGTAAAAATGTAACCTATTACGGTAGCTAACTTGATTTTTTTGGAAAATGGAGATGGGCCACTTTCAAAATAAACGGCCTATTTGATTAATCTTTCATGAGTAAAATTACTATAGGTCTTGTTAGTAATTCAGATATCACAGGTCTTTTCTTTTTTTAAAATGTTCAAAAAATGTTTAAAAAATCAAAAAATCTGCAGAATTATGTATTTTATTATAAAATTAGAATGATCATTAATTGTTAATTCTTATCAATAAAATATTGATTTATTTAATAATATTTTATCATTTAAAACACACTGTCTTAAACATTTTTTTATAATTATTTTTTTTAAAACTATTTTTCTTCCATTTATTCTTTATTTTATTTATTCTTATAGAAATAAGAATTGCTTTCCAGTAATGAATAAATATTTATTTACAAAAAAAAATTGATGAAAGAATTCACACTTTGTTTATTCGAACAGGTTTGTTTTTTGTTTTTTGAATGTATTTTATAAAATAAACTAAAAAGAATTTCTCTCGGACTATTCGAACGTATTATCTGGCATTGAATTCTTAACTGGAATTATAATCCTCTGACAAAGAATGCAAGGCACGTGTTCCGACGATAAAACTTCGAACGAGAGCCAATCCTTTCCTTCTACATTTTAAACGTAAACAAACATTAACAATAAGAAGAAATGAAGAAATTCTTTTAAGATTTCTTGAAACCGTTTAAACACGCCTAACTCTATTTACGTTCACATGAGTATTATTAAGAACAATTACGAGATAAAAAAATTCTAAAAATAAAATATATTGTTACAACTAAAAATAATAATAATAATAATAAAAAACAATAAACAATGATATTAACAACTGTAACATTATTATTTTATTTAACTGCATTCAACGTGTATAAACGTCAATCCAAAACTTTGTTTTTGGTACAGTTGACGAATATACTCGCCTCGTTAATTAGGCTTCTTGCGGGATATTTTTTTAAGAAAATTCCTTTGTTAACAATAAATCTACCAACAATTCTCATGTTGGTATGAGAATTCGAACCTAACTATGAAATTGAACTAATTCTGACCTAGGTATTACGTAAAATAGGTACAAATGATCTACTATAAAATTAAAAAAAAAACATATACCTTAAAATAGAATAATATTTTACCCAATTGTATACTGAACAAAACGTTTTTCTGTTATTTAGAAATAAATAATAATTATTTTATATTATGTCTACCGAAAAATTCTGTCCGTTCAAACAAACATTAGTTCAATTTTTCGTCACTACGGGTAAAGCCCCATTTCTTAAAATGGATTATACAAATTACCACCATGTTGGCAAGAGTTCAAAAGTAATTAAATTAATTAATTGTTCAAATTATAAATAATTTATTATTTTATTTTATTTTAAAAATGAACAGAATTTTCCGGTAGACCTAATATATTTCCAAATTGCAGTATTTTTACCAAATTAAAGAACTCGTGCATTTGTCTGCTTCTGAATGGTTTAGTATTAATTATAAATTAAAACGTTTATCATTGCAATGAAATAAACCGATCAAATAAATAATCAACATTGATAAATGCAAAAAAAAAAAGAAACTTGATTCACTAAGGAATAATCATATTTATTTTTTTTATTTTTATAGATTCATCTATCTCTTTCTCTTTTTTTTGTTGAGGTTAATATTTATTAAAACATGGCAGAATATTCAGGTTGGCGTGGTTTAATAGGTTATGTTTGTCTATATCAAAGTAAGAAACGAAACGAAACGAAAAAACAACATTTATCATTGCTATGAAATAAAATGATCAAATAAATAATCAATATTGATAAAAAAAAAGAAGGAAACTTGATTCGCAAAGGAATAATCATTTTTTTTTTATTATTTTTATAGATTCATGTATATCTTTTTCTTTTTTTTTTTTTTTTTTTTTTNTTGAGGTTAATATTTATTAAAACATGGCAGAATATTCAGGTTGGCGTGGTTTAATAGGTTATGTTTGTCTGTATCAAAGCAAGAAACGAACCGAAGCAAGCAAACAAACAACATCCTTATTCTCGACGAGTCGTAGCCGATAAACGTCATCGATAATGGTCTCTGCATTCATAGCTCCAAGCGAATAGAAGAAATATGCCAAACGAGATCTCTTGCACGCTTCATTCTTACCCATTGTTTGTGCTCAACAGAGAAAGAGACAGAAATAGGTTTAAACTTTTTTTTCCTCTTTCTCTTTCCTTTCTTTTCATACGAGCACGTTGAATCAAACGAAAGAATTCAAATACCGATCGTTCACTCTCTTTTTCTTTTTTTTTTTCATTTTCTTTTTTTTTTCTTCTTTTCTCTAACAGATCAAATTTTTCAGTTTCATTTCAAAAACCAAAATGAAGAGAAACTAATAATTGAGTCATCCAGTAGTCAATGCGGTCAAAGCCCATTTTTTCATATTTTTTGATTATTTTTAATTTTAATGGAATAAATAATATTTTATTAACTATAAATATAAACTTACGTTTTTAATAAATTGAAAAAGTTTTCAAACCAATGTATCAAAAAAAAAAAAAACATTATCAATTTTTATTTTCTAAATTAAACCTCATTGACTTCTGAGCGATTCAATTAGAAACCGTAATACAATTGAATGGCTGAATAAAAAAGAATGTGCGTGGCCTTCACTTAGAAGTGAAACTCGTATTATCACGTAGAAAATAATCAATTGATTTATATATACAGTAATTGTACTTTAAAATTGTATAYAGTTACRTTTACCAGATTTTTCCTTGAAAACTATTAATATAATATCTTTAGAATGGAGAATATTTAGAAATAAATACATATAATATTTTAATTATATATTTAATGAATTAAAATTGAAATATTTACTTATGACGAGTAAATTAAACAAATACGAAACTAATTTAAAGAAAAAGGCTTTATCTAAAAATCGTACATGTTGATGTAACTGTAAAAACAAGAAAAATACCTGTTTTTTTTATAAATAATAATTGATCATCCTGTATTTTTACTATTATTTCAATGTTCTTATTTTAGTACCAGAATCAGTTTAATATCCATAAAAATATGAATAATATAAAGTACATTTGCTTAAAAATGACATATTTATTAATAGGTTTACAGGAAACTTCTGTCCATTTTTAAACTAAAATAAAATAATAAATTATTCATAAATTAAACAATTAATTAATTTAATTACTTTTGAACTCTTGCCAACATGGTGACAATTTGTATATTYCATTTTAGGAAATGAGGCCTTACCCCTAGTGACGAAAAATTGAACTAATGTTTGTTTGGTAGACCTAATACTTTGAACATTAAATAATTTCAATTTGATATTTTATTACATGAAAATTTTCAGTTCAAAGTCATCACTGGWAAGGAACATAAAAACAAATTTATTTTAGTTTAAATAATTCAAAATATTAGTAAAATATATTAGAGTGTTAGATATACCTGAAATGATTGATAATTAATCGAAAAAAAATGTATACTCTCGTCTAAAAGCACGAAGTATGAGTTCGGCGTACCGTTCTCTTYGAGATCACCTGTTAAACTGTCTCATTGTCCTCTGTTAAAGTTCTTTTATTGATTGTTGATTATATGACTTCTCGAAAACTACATATGTATAACGTTAACACTAATTGGAAAGTCATATTAACAAGAATCAATAAAAGAATTTTAACTGACTTTCGTAGAGGACAATGAGACCCAGTCTAACARTGGATTTCAAAAAGAACRGTACGTCGAACTTATAATCCGCGTTTTTAAACAACAATATGCATTTCCTTCGATTAATTAACAATCATTTAAGATATATCGAACACTCTCAAGGTATGTCACACCCTCATTCATCTTTTCATAAACAAACGCATCTCACAATAAGTATCGATTGACGTATCACATCATATTAATACACATAACCCTAACCTAGAACCTTCCATAATCTCATTTAACTGTCAATTGACTATAGGATCTATTTCATACTTTCTCTTCTTTAATGATCATGTCGTTTCACATAAAATTTGATCTCTACCATTTCTTAATAAATTGTACTTTAATAATAGAAAAGATTTATTCTAACTAATCTGTAAAATGGGGTATACGGTGATTTACAGCAACTATTGAGATCATGTATGCAAAATTTGAAGCGAATCGGACATAATCTGTAGAAATTATTAAACATTCGTTATACAGATGCATTGAAATGAGTTCACAAAAGTATTCGAATATATTTAATAATACGCACCGTATTTTTATTAATATTTATTTTAACCTCTGTTGGCTTATATTACGGCTTTGAAACGATGTTGTATGCCGTGTGTATTAATTTCTCGCTTATTGCAAATAGGATCAAATTCCATATTTCTACAAATCTTCGCTTTAAAACATTTTTTGAAGTTTTTTCATAATTTTGTAATCTCTTGCCAAATTTCACCTGTAAATCTTTAAAGGAGATTACGTTCGGACTGTTTGGGGGTGTATGTAATACACGTGGTGTATTATATAATTGTCAGTCTATTACAATTTTGATCGTATGCTTTGAATCATTGTCTTATTGGAAATAAACATTTTCCAATACCAACAATTTTGCAGCACAATATTCTTTTAAATTATTTTTGAAAATATTTAAATATTTATACCTGTCTAAGATGC
This sequence comes from Polistes dominula, assembly GCF_001465965.1. Next base: position 474,506 of record NW_015149069.1, on the reverse strand, counting down.
AATTTTTAAAGACGAGATTTTTTCAGTGCCGTTTGCAGTCATAAACTCCCACAACATCACACGAACCATCACTATTTTTTACAGTAGAAAGCAGATTTTTCACATTTGTTTCTAAATTGAGTTTTTTTCAAACATAACGACATCCATTCGATATGAAACTATTAAATTTGTTTTCGTTAGAAAATATAACTTTATCCTCAAAAAAAAAAGAATGATCTTTATTTATATATTCTTTTATAGATTTTAAATGTTTAACTCGATTCGTCTTATTAATGAATAATTTCGTCCGTGGAATTTTACCATTAAAATCATAACTGCGTAAAAATCCTTTGACATAATTCAAGATAAATATCCTTTTTAAAATCATTAGTATTCATTTGTTACGAATTTCGTAGCCGAAATATTCGGAATTTTGTTGGATTCCGCTTATAATCATTTTCTCTTGTTTACTAGTTAGTTTTTTGACTGATTTATACGATGTTTCTTCATAATTGTTTCTTCGATTTTGGAATTTTTAATAATATAATTTATTGTAGATACATATTTGCTAATTCTATTTTTAATCTTTATGTTATTTTAACATTAATTATATCTTATAGTATATCTGTGTTTCTGATTTTTCAGAATTCATTGATACTGTATAAACAAATATTTACAGCGAAGCACAAAATCTTCTTGCACGATGTTTTTTCATCAACAGAATTAACAACGTTTTCAATTACACTATAAAAATATTATTTAATTGATTGATTTTTAGGTGTTCAAACACTTTTATGACATCATTGATTCTGTATAAACAAATATTCACAGCGAAGCACAAAATCTTCTTGCACGATGTCTTTTCATCAACTAAATTAACAACGTTTTCAATTACACTATAAAAATATTATTTAATTGATTGATTTTTAGGTGTTCAAATACTTTTGTGGCACTGTTTTAATGCATTTTTGCAACATTATTTGTTTTATATTATTAATAATTTATACAAGATTTTAATAATTATATCTTGTAATAGTTACAATATTACTTTCAGAATTGTAGTCTGGCATATATATATTTTTATCCTTGAAAGTTTTAAAAGCGAATGTTCAGATACTTTCGTGACCTCGTTTCAATGGATCTTTCCAACGACTGCTTAAAAACTATTACAAATATTATCCGATTCGTTTGAAAATTTTGTATATATGATCACACAATAGTTGTGTATTATAATAATTGCAACATTACTTTTCAAACTAACTCTAACATACATATATATATATATATTTTATTATTTTACAAGTTTTAAAAAGAGTGAACACGTTTTGGCAAAACTTTGGCAACGTTTCGTCAAACGTTGTATGTAATTCGTAAAATAAAACAATAAAGAAAAAAAATGTATTGCGTATTGGTGTTTATACCGAGTATTTGATATCGTATAAAAGCCACGATGTTATTCGTAAAGCTTCGTAACAGCTCGTTTTAACACCGTGTTTACCTCTAATTCCGCATTCGTTTACGATACTAACAATTTGCAATGGAAATCATAGCTTTCCAAATATTCATCTGTAATCTCACGTACATCATAAATTATTCCTTATTATATATATATACCATATGCAAAATATATATACATATATATACATACGTATATTAAAATATATATACGTATTATTATTATTTAACAAAGAAACATATCATATTTTCAATGTAGAAATTATTTTTGAATAAAACCAGCAAAAAAAAAAAAAAGAAAATAAAAGCAAATTTACCATGAAGATAAAAGAAAATGAAATATTAAATAAAAATCTGACTAATTCCTTTTTACCGGTTTATCTTTAATCAGTTAACTGTGGAATTTCATTTGAAAAAAATATCTCAACTGGATGCTTAATTAAAATGAAGTAATAACGTGTATACATACATACCTCTCGTATAACGTAACTGAAATGTTCCTATATTATCAATTTTTGTCGAAAAAATATTAAAACAAAACGCGTTGAAGGGGAAGTTACAATTTTTATTCTATAAAAAATTAAAAAAAAAACTTCTTCTTTGAAAAATTCCTTGTTATTGAAATAAACTTACGAAAAATGTCTGAAAAAAAATATAATCGAATTAGTTAACAAAAGAAACAACAAATGAAAGACGAAAATATAATTGGATTAAATTCGTTAGATTTCGGTATGGTTTTTTTTTTTTTTGCAAAGCAAAGTGTCACTTGGTAGATCGTGTAACGGGTATTCTGATTTTTTACGGATTACATTTTTGGTTGTTTTAACAAACGTCACATCATCAAAACGGATTTGCTTTGAATTGTGTTGAACACAGTTTTATTGGTAATACAAATAGGAAACATATATCATCGAATCAAATTTTGAATAACATTTTACCTAAAATTACGAATATTTGTAGCAAATAATAATTTTTTATCTTAGACAACGAGTATACTCGTCAACTGTATCTAAATCATATTCTGAATTAACATTTAAACAAGTTAAATGTAATCAATTGATTAATAATTATTAAATATACGAACAAATTTTCACGTTGTTTTATTTAATCACAAAATAGAATTTGATAGAAAAAAACAAAAATAGAAATTATCTAGGAAGAAATTTGAAAAGAAATGAGAATTATGTTTCTTTGATATTCTTCGTAACATAATTGACGAAAAGGTGTTAATTATTTGGAGAAAAACTGTAGAATCTAATTAGTTTAACAAATATTGGTTGATTTCGTTTTAAAAATACATTTCTACCTTTTTAAATTCTAACGGGATATTCAACAAACTGTTTAAAGAAAAAAAAAGTATGAACACAAGTAAATTGAGTATCTTTTAAACGATAAATGTTAGTTGAAAATATATACAATGAGTGTAAAAAGTATTCGTACACCGATCAATTTTCGTAAATGAAATGAATAGGAAGAAAAGATTAGAATTCGCAAATAATAACATTAACAGACCAATGGAGTAATGGAATCGAGTTATTTTAACAGACGAAAGTAAATTTAATATTTTTGGATTCGATGGACACTGCACTGAATGGAGGAAAAAAATGAACATCCTGAAACCAGAAAACTTGCGACCCACAATGAAAAACGGTGGAGGTTCTGTACTTGTTTGGAGCTGCATGAGTGCAGTTGGTGTTGGCATAACCAATGATATCCTTCATTTTGCAAAAAATTACGTACAGTACTAGAAGATATATCAATATTAAAATTATTTTTAAGATGTTCGACTATTTTTACAGCACTTATCTTTGGATTCTGTTTTATCATTCTTGTGATAACTCGTCCAATGTACTAATTAATTTTCTGTGGACGTTCATTTATTAAGTTATTTTACAGTTTCTTTCTTAATCCATACCTATCAATGATACTTTGTACAGTAGATCGAGGTCTGTTTATAATTCGCGATATTTCTAATAAACTTTTACATTGATTATGTAAATTAATAATAATTTTTTTTTCTTCCATCGTTGTTTCCAAACGTTTTCGTCCCATTTTCCAACAATAATTTTCGATCTTTACAAATTTTAAACTCAACTGATGCTGATAATGCTTACAAACATACTGACTAGGTCAATTATAACTAGAAAGCAATCACGCTTGATGTGTTTACATTATAGTTCATACAGGAACTCTCTTGTAAATAGTTCAAAATAAGAACTGTATGAATACTTATTGCTCGTATGTTTCTGCCAATTTGTTCATTTTCCTTGTCAATTTTATTCAAAAAAAATTAATTTGTTTTGTTTCATTACATCTATTGTAGAGACTTTCAAGAATATGTATAAATTCATCGTTTATTACAAATTAGGTAATAAATTACAATTTAACATTTTATTTCAAATTGATCGGTGTACGAATACGTTCTACACCCACTGTATATATATATACAAGAAAATAATTAATTAATTATTTCAAGGGTAATTCGATAAATAACAGAGTCGGATAATATTTGAATAATTTCTATTTGAAATATTATTTGGAATATATAAATTCATTAAAATTGATACACAAAATATAATTATTTTAAATAAAAAAAAAATGTAATTTCAGTAAATAAAATATTTAATTTTGTTAATGTAAAATTTATGAAGCATTAAATCAATATTTTATTTTATCTATGTGAAACATCAAATAAAATATTTAAAATATTTTATTTGAATAATCTTAAAACTGAAGCATGAAATATGTATTACATTTTGATAACGTAAAATATGAAATAAAATATTGTATTTTGATAATCTTAAGTATAACTAAAGTGAAGAAGATAAAATATAGGTTACATGTATATTTGTAATACGAAGGAAAAGAAAATACTTCGTTGCGAATATTTCTGGTTTTAGCACAAATATGTTTAGTATGCTTCAACTAAGACACATTACTTGAAATATTATTGGATATAATTTTAACAAAGAATATAAATAATTTTATTCTTATAAATATAATTTTTCAAACAAATAAAATATATATATTTTTTTAAAGTATATTTTGTTTGTACACAAATAAAATATTTTATTATCAAATGGACAATTTTTTTTTGTTAAAAAACTAAATGTCTTATTTTCAAAAATAATATACGTGTAATGTTAAATAAAATATTTATTTAATATTTAAAATTTTAACGAGTATTCGATTTAACACTTTTTTTTTCCCCTTGAGGTTTGTTTACCCGGGCGCTCAGTCTCTGGACCATTGTACTCGGGCCCCTTGCGGGAAAAAACCTATGACTGTAGTGGTCCCGCAGGCAGCCCCGACTCCCTTGCAAAGCGCAGGAGTCTGGCCGCCCCTGAGCCCACTAGGTCGAAGTTGTTGGCGGTGGTCCCAAGGACATCATTTCTGACGTCCGCGAGCCCAACGCATTGAGTTATGAGATGGAGGGGGGTATCCTCTTCTTCGCCGCACCTGCCGCCGACCGAGTCTTGTGCAAGGCCCAGTCGCGTAAGGTGCTTTCTAAGGTGCCAGTGCCCGGTGACCAATCCTACAACCAGCCTCAATTGGGCTCGGTCCAGGTTGATCAACTCGGTACCTAGCTCCTCCGAAGGCCCTGAAAACAGAGCCTTTGTGTGCCTCATGCCAGGGCCTTGCACCCAGAGATCCCTGAAGCAGTCCGTAGCCCACTTCTTAGACCTCCACCGCATGAGCCCCTCTGACACGCTGATGTGGCATTGGCTTGCCAGATCGTGCCGGGAAGCTCCAAGTCTGGCAAGCTCGTGCGCCCTTTCGTTGCCCTGAACGCCACTATGACCCGGCACCCAGAGCAACCTTACTCTGTTGACACTGCCTAGCAGTAAAAGTAAGAATAACTGGTAAAAATTTTAGCCTAATCGGTTCTATAGTTTTTAGTGAGTGCTTCCGCAAAATTTCAAAAACGTAGTTTCGAGAAAAACGCGTTTAAAGTTTTGAGAACAGATTTTTCATAAAAAAAATTATACTAACATTATTCTGCTATACCTGGTGCATACAGTAGTCCTTCAGCTTCCTCATAATTATCATTTTAAACAGCTTTGAGAACCCTACGTAGGTTTTGGCCTCTTTAGAGTTAGCTTCTGTAGATTTTTCGCTCTCAAAATACGAGCATTATCAACGGTGTCGACGTAGTTTCTGGCTGTTTGACCAATGTATTTAACGTATTTCAAACCATAACGCTCCTTAGAACGCTTGAACATTTCAAAAACACTGTAGACCTCCATTTTGCCACTGCTACCCTCGTGATTTGCTGTGCATTCATTTTTGTGATCTTCAGATAAACTCTCAGCTTCGATGAGGTTTTTTGTTGCTAAATACTGACATGCATTACATATGCTTGATTTTACTATCACATCAATTATTTTATTCGAAAAATTGCTTTCAACAACACAATACCTAACAGACAGTAAATAGAGGCAACAAAATAGAGCCGTTCTGAGTTTTACATACTACGGTGCGCTCCATATTTTCGGTTATAACTTTGAGAATACTTTGAATATCGGTCTGAAATTTTCGAAGCATATTTTTGAAACGTTTTTCTTACGAAATATGTAAAAAAAAAAATTCGATTTTTTTAAATCGACACAGGGGGGGTACTACCTTAAATTGTTCTTGTTGTTTTTTTTTCTATGTTAATTTTTTCGTGAATTTAATAAAGTTTTTTTAAATTAATTTTTCAAAAATATCACCGTCCTCCGGCGACGTTTTACTGCGTAAACGTAAGGCCATTAAAGTGTTAAGATAAGAGGTTAAAATAAAATTGTATTTTTGTTTTGCAAAAAAAAAAAACTTCAATTTTGATAATTTGAATGAAATTGACTAATTTCATATAAAATATGTATACTTAAACCCAACATATCCGGTAATTTAGTATTAAAACAAATTGAGAAAAAAAAATGACAATCGATTTAACTCGAACTGAACAGAACCAACTCGTTCGTCTTATTAACTTTCATGGATTAAAGCTTTCATATGGTCTCTGTGTTATCGAAGAATAGCATTAATGTCACTTTACCGAACAATTCTCACCCTATACTCGACGATTATCTTCTATCTGCTAATTGAATTTAAAGAAAAAAAAAAAAGAAAAGAAAAATCACCAAATTTTCAATACACATTCGATATCCGATATTCCAGTAAATAATTAAGAACTACTGAAATAAACTAGAAATTATAGGGATACGTTTCTACATTTTAATTTAATTGACTTAAGATAAACCTACAAAATAATATTCTAATATGAAATAAAATTGATAAATATTTACAAATATGAATATACAAAGATTTCATAGAAAATATGATTATTTTTATTAAATATTTTATTAAATATTTATTTTAATAATAATATAATTATTGTACTATTTGTTATTAAATATACAATTAAACCAAGAATATGCACAACCGATATGAGAATATTAAATTAAACATAATTTTTCAAATATTAAATATCTTATCTCTATAAAATTCCCCTGTCACAGTGTTTGTTATTCTTATTCTCCGAAACGACTTGACCGATTTATATGAAATTTTTTGTGTATATTCGGTAGGTATGAGAATAATTTTTCGTATATTTCTTATACCCCTGAGTGATAAGGGTGACCCACCATAATTATTTTTCCTTGAAAAGGATATTAAGAAAAAAAAGAAAAAAAAGACAAATGATATGTGCGTATATTCAGACAATGTAAAATTATATGATGTGAAGTAAGTGGTGATCTTATGTTACCGCTCATGCGCAGTTGGTTCGATATTAAGAAAAAAGAGAAAAAGAAGACAAATGTTATGTGCGTAGATTCAGATCTATCTATATATTTATTAGCCATAGCAATGCGTGGCCGGGGCAACCCTAGTATATATATATATATAATTTTTAATTTAATTATATTTATTTTTAATTTAAATTTAATATATATATATATATACATAAGAATGTATAACCATAATTTTTCTTTATTTTTTTTTATTTCTCAAAAAATTTCCCACTGCAAAATAGGATGGTTTGTTCATAAAAAAATAATTTATAAAACGGAAATGAATTTTTTCACGTTACTAGATTTGACATAAATAAAATTGATTTCAATATCGTATTGAAAAATCTTTCGATCATTCTGTAAATATATCATTAAAAATTTCTTCAATTTTAAATTTCCCGAAATGATATTTGAGATTTTTGTATAAACGTTCAATAATTTGTCTTTAATTTAATTTACTCGGCAAACTTATTCGAACCGTGTCGTTACGTTATTGCATATTTTTTTGATTCTATAACCAATTATTCAATATTTGCATAATTGTATTAACACACTATCGGCAGGTCGGGTAGTTCTACCCGTTCCACAGACTGACACTGGTCGGCGGGTCGCGTATTAATACGTTTTATGCAGAACGTAAGCTAAGTTTCAGTAAAACACTTACTAATGCTTGTTTTTTTTCATTGTCACTAATTATTGAGCAGAAATGATGTTTTTGGTTGTTTTTTTGTAAAGCCTGACTAGTGTTTAGTCTTAAATTTATTAATTTTTAAGAAAAACTAATTATTTTATGAAATGTGCTATTTTGACACTGCAAGTTTCGTGCTTACAAAGTAGCATAAATTCAGTTGATTGATTTTGATAGCATTGAGTTTAAGTTTTCTACATCTTCGAAATACTATTTGATACCTATTTTTCAAATTTCATTGAAATCCTACTATTAGATGTGAAGATATAACATGTTTTCTAAAAAGTGCACTGCTTTCATATTTCGCTCATTCTCGCCTGCTACACACGTGAGTCAAGCTCACGACGTTCCCGCCGATAGTGTGTTAACTTTGAATTTTCTATTCAAAAATTTATTATAAAAGTTGATTTTCTTTTATTTTCTATGAAATAAATAAGAAAAAAGAAATATAGCAATAATGAAAAAATTTAGAAAAAATAAAATTGAGCCGTTTATTTTGAAAGTGGCCTAACTCCATTTATGTTTGAATCGAGATATTAAAGAATTTATGTTTCAATGCAATTAAAAATATACGTACAAGATATTAACGAGTTACACTACTTAAGTGTATCTAAAGGTGTTAAATTTATAGTTCCTATTAAAATAGTGGCAATTATTATGTGAATAATATGCGTTTTCTAACCACGAATAAAATTAGGCCACTTTGAAAATTAACAATCTGATTTGTTATAAAATTGCGAAGGAACCCAACTCCATTCAACATAATTTAAGATGCTTCAAATTGAAAAAAAACAATACTTAATTTATTTTACATATCTTTAAAACACTTCAGAAACATAATTTATGCGATTCAAAACATTTTTTTGCTACTTAACGTACAAAATTACAAACATAACCTACAAAACAATTTACTACTCATCTATATTTTATGTGTGTTAAAGGGATTTGATGAAATCATGATGTTCCGGTGATATATATCGTAATAGATCAATTATGTCCTTGAATTTTGTTGTTGTAATTTGTCTCATATTTTTATATAGGGGTGTCAATACAATATTTTCGAACTTTATTGGTCTATCCCGATGTGGTAATGAATTCAGGTCTTTCAAATTTTCATTCTCATGCATTGATGTCTTGTAGAAAATTTGATACGGTTCATTTTTGACAAAACGCATCCAAAATATTTTTAATCAGTTGATTGATTCTTCATCAGAATTCTTTACCCTTTTAAAAATTGCGTCGTCTAATAATTTTGTTTATACAAAATCTTCTTGTCTCATTTTATTTACAATAAAGTATTATCATATTTACTCAAAATTTAAGCTACCACAAATGCTTTATTGATACATAACATGAAGTTGTACAATAACCAAGTGCAACCGGAAAATAATAATTGACGAATGATGTTAGACTATTTTCAAAATAATCGACCCAAATGTACAATTAAATGTGAAAACAAAAAAAAACATGTTATAAGCATGGTAAATGTTAAATAAATGAAAATCAGAAAACGTTTAAAAATTTAAACAAAATATCATCTATGATCAGACAAAATTCACCAACTACACTTTTGACAGAAAATTTCATTAGTGTTTGAGAATTTATTAATTATTTTAATATTAATATTTAACAGTATGTAATAATTTGCTAATTATTTCATAAAATACATACTTTTCTCTATAATACGTAATTTTTCTCATTAAAAATTTATATTACGAACAATAATAATTTATTGTTATATCTGCAAAAAATGTTAATTAGTTGCTTTTTATTAAAAATAAACAAAATAAAAATAATAAAAATATATGACGAACTTTGAGAATTTACTTGAAATACATTTACTATAGGGTGTCCGTAAAGTTTATATACGTACGAGAAAAAAAAATATATGTATTGTATTTATTTAAAATATTTCATTTGTATTTTATTTTTTCCTTTACAAATATGTCTTTGAACAAATTTTTTCTACTCTCAACAAAACCGTATTAATATTAATTAAATAATTACTTATGGTTTTGTCGAAGAAAATTATTTATTTAAATAATTAATTAATATTAATCTTCTACTTATCCATACATTAGGAACACCCTATATTATTTTCAATACAATCAAAATATTCGAAAAAGTTCAACTAATGGAATTATTCCTGCATTTTACGAACTATTCGAATATTTTTTACAATTGTTACAATAATTCATAAATATCTTTGAAAACGTAGATATTTTTTTTTCCATTGAAATTATATAAAATAAAAGAGGAAAAAAAAAAAAGCAAATTATTCCTTTCTTCTTTATTTCTTTATCTGATTCTATTTCTCGGAATTTCTGACGCATCGTACGATAAGTATTGAACTGACAATGAGTGTACCTTTTTATGATTTGTTTATCTTTGAAATAAACGATGTCACGTGAGAACTTGTCGAGAACAAAAAAAAAAGGAAAAACCCATAGTAGGCCGTGTTTCTGTATTTTTCATTCCAAATAAAGGAGAAACTAGTATAAAGATCGTTTGATATGTTTTGTCTGCATGCAACCAGATATATAAAGAATAAAAAAAAAAAAAATAAATCAAAAATATCCGTTGTTCTAATCATTCATTTTATTTCATAATTCTAACGATTAATGATAAAACATTTTAGGAATATAAATTTATATACAAACGATTTTCATTTATTTGACCTAAATAATAATAAAAGTTTAGTCACGAAGAATTTTTTTGAACACCCTATATACGGAATTTAACAAACAAATTAATATGTTAACCTTCTTTCAATGCTAAATACTTTTTACATTTATATTAATTAAATTTATAAAAATTATAAATGTGTTTGTATCCGTTAATTGATATTATGAATTAAATTCTAATAAGAAATTATTTATAATAGAAAAATATATTTAATAATAATAAAAATAGATATAAATCTATTAATATGCTATGTTTCTATAAATCTAATATTCTATGTTTATATAAATAATAAAAAATAAAATAATAAATATTCTAATAATAAATTACATTTAATAATCATAAAAATAGATATAAATATATTAATATTCGATTTTTTTATATAAATAATAAAAAATAAAATAATAAATATTCTAACAAGAAATTATATATAATAATAAAATATATTTAATTATAATAAAAATAAATATAAATATAGTAACATTGTATTTTTATATAAATAATAAAAAATAGAATAATAAATATTCTAATAAGAAATTATTTATAATAGAAAAATATATTTAATAATAATAAAAATAGACATAAATCTACTAATATTCTATTCTTCTGCAAATTAAATATTCTATTATTATATAAATAATAAAAAAAAATCATGTGTGCAGATCACACGTGTTAGAAGTGAAACCTTCAAAGATCTAAGTTTCGAGAAAATCAGACGAATGCACAGTTTTAAGAGTAACATAATTGTAGGATTTATTTATTATAATATTATTACCATATATAATAAAGATCACCGGTATGGTCTCTGGGTGGAATAGATGACAAAAACTAACATTTTCAAAATTCTATCTATCAAGATGGAATGCCGAATGCGATAGATGTAGATAGAAACAAAAATGGTAGAATGTTTATCGGTGGAAGGATATCCTATCCTAACCTAAGTAAATATAATATATTTCTTTTTTTGAAACTCAGGTAGATGAATTTTTTCTTTTACACTTTTCACACTTTCTATGAATTTGAGATATCTTTATAATGGGTTAGCACACACAAGTATTTCTTTTTGTGTTGCAACTAATACCTGTAGATGCTGTAAAAGAAGGGAACAATTGTGGTCGTATTTTTTTCGTTTCATCGGGTTTTAAATTATAACGATTTTAAAATCTATTTATCATTTCCGTTGTTTTACTTTATAATATTAAAAAAAATTTTTTAAATTTATTTTCTATATTTTTTTTTCTATATTTGTAAAATAAGTTATATTATTTTATTTTTATTGGAAATATAAAGTAAATAAGGTTTATTTGTTTGTGTCACGTGTCCAGTTTCTTGTATTTTAAAAACTTTTCTATTTTATTGAAAGATTAGTATAAATTTCCTAAATACGCAAACATTATAATCAAAAAACATGTCTTTGAATATTTATAAAAAAAAATATTCTACAATGTTGTATAATTCTTTTTCTCTCATGTATCTGATAATCAATTTTTTTTTTTTGGTAAAATATTGCAGACAATACAATTATTTTATTCTATATATTTCATAATTGTTAATTATAATAATATTTGCGAAATAAATAATTTAATATTAATTTTTCAATAAAATAGAAACATTTTTAATCCCTTAACCTACGACTTATATTCGAGAATTTAGGGCCGAAAACGTAAACAAGTTCGCGCAGCCTTTGAGCCATTCGCACGACTTGAGTAATACACTGATCGAGCAAAACGTAAATATTGTGATCATCGTACTACCGGCTATAACCTTAGGATTTACGTTTGACCCGATCATCGTACACGGGCTATGCCCGTAGTTGTAGGTTAAGGGGTTAAATAGAAAAGAAATGACACGTTTGGTAAAAAAAAAACAGACCACGCACCTTCTTTCTTTATTTGGACCGTCAGTTGGTTTGGACCTTATACTTTTATCGCATACCTACTTGCTTATCTCTGTTTATTCTTCTACCTTTCTATCGCTCCTACCTACAAACATTCCGAGTATCAAAATAATATGGGTCCACGCTTTGTAGTATGCAGTCGCACACAAACACACACATATACAACCAGGAGCGATAACTACGAAGCATAGCATAAAGAGGAGAACGAGAATAGGAAAAACTGTATAGCTATATTCCGTCTCATTCTCTCGCAGGCTAAATCCTATATGTTTGTCTCTTTTTCTCTCATTATTTAGTATAGCAGCCGTTTCATAGCTTCGTTACATAGCTCCGTTTCCTACCGACCGCGTTTATTTACTTTTCAGATCACTCCCATTCTAAAGAAGTTTTCACTTCAAAAATAGAACATTAAATTTTCTAATAAAATAAATTATAACTAATAATCAAAGTTTTTTCTTTATTAATATAATTTTTATATAACAAAGACTCAAAAACAATAATAAATATACTCAAAACCAAGACATTACAATTATTTTACATTATTATTGACAAAAACACGTTAAATGTGTTTTATAAATCACGCTAATAAGTTTCACAAAACGCATATATATGCGTGTTCATAGCATTCAAAAAAGGGTTAAATAAAAACAAAAATGAAAATGAATAATTCCCATAAATAAAAATAACCGGTTATTGCCGAAGCGACCGTTCGCAAGGACGAACGTAAACGAAATGAACGGGGAACTACGCTCCAAGTAGCCTCGAACTAAGGAGTCACGTGACTTGGCGTGAGTCACGTGATCGGTGTAGCAGCGGCTAGGTGATTGGCTGAGCGTAGCGAATCGCGACGAAGATCGTAGCGCGGTCAAAGACAAAAAAGTGATTTTTAAAAGGACGAGAGAACGACGGTGACGATGACGATGACGATGATAGTGGTGACGATGACGACAACAACAACGACGATGACAAAGGACAAACTGCATTCTACGCCACAAGACTGTGAAGTTGTTTTTAACCGAGTTATATGAGTGGGGTGGAGTGAGTTGTGGTGGGTTAGTGGGGGTGGGGGGAGAATGAGCGAGTGAACGACGACGAACGAACGAGTGAGTGACCTTGATTCCTTCATTCTAACGAATATTAGTGTTGTAGCAGTGGTAGTAGTAGTAGTAGTTGGTTCGTTTCGTTTCGTTTCGTGGGGAGTTAAAGCTGTGCGCGAGAAAACCCAACCGACGATTCTACTCGGTAATTCTCATCGTCAGTACGAATTCAATCACCGTTCTTGAAACAGCTTTTTGCTAGACGAGGAAGAGGTTGTTTGCTTTTTTTTTTTGGTTTCTCTCGAGGAAAGAAAAAACAAAAACCACCCATATTCGTCGTCTTTTCGAAAAATAAAAAACAAACAAAAGAATTTCATTTGCTTTTTTTTCTTATTTTTCTCTTTTTTTTTTTTGGTTCTCCAATATACTCGATAAAGTGAAGAGAAAAATACACTACTACTACCAAGAACAACAACAAAACCAACAACCATGAAGATTTTTGTTAATATTTTTATCATCGCTACGTGCTTCCTTGTATTTTCTTATGCATTTCCTGGTGAGTCAGAGTTTTATTTTTTTTTTGGCTTCTTTTTCTTTACTTTTCTTTCTCTTTCTTCCTTTATTTTATACAATAATTTAATTTTATACACTAAAATACAACGATGTAATAAATAATATTCGTTTGAAATATTCTTACCAATCAAATGTCACACAAGGGAGGGTGGGGTTTATTTGTTTTGTTTTTTATTTTCTTATTCTTACTCATATCCACCATTTTTATACAACTTCTTTTTCCCTTTTTAATTCGTTCTGCCTATTTTTTATTCTTTTTTTTTTTTATTTTTTACAAGAAAACAATCCTTAGGATGATTCATCTCGACGAAAATAAACCCAAACGTCGTAAGATTCTTACCTTTCGTTTTTTATTTTTTTTTATTTTTTTTTATTTTTTTTTTTTTTATTTTAATATCTCAAACATCGATATTCTAGAAGTAATCTTATATATGAGAATTTTTTTTTTCAAAATATTATTTTCGTTTCCTTGCTACAACATCGAGAACATTTGAATAACATCGATGATTTATCACTTCCCCTTTCGGTTTTTTTTTTATCTTATCTTATTTGTTGGTATAAACTTCGACCTATGTGAGTTACGATGATCGATAATAATTATCTGACTTTTTTATTTGAATTTTCTCTCGTTGTATCTTCAAACGACTATCGATAAATTAAATCACTGATTTATAAATATACAGAAGACTCAGGTATAACACGGAGTTACTGTAACGCGTTTATAAAATATATTACGACTCATATTTTTTATATAAAGAGAATAACTAGTAAAAAAAAATTTATGAATTACCCATCAATCCCCCCCTTTCCTCCTCTTTAATCCCCGCCATATAATTAAAAATCAAATTTACTTTGATCAAGATTTTAATCGTACTATAATTAGTGACTTATTTAACTGTAATGATTTTGTTTTGTTTTTATATTTTCTCTTTTTTTTTTTTTTCTTGAATTTTGAACACTTATTGAAAATAATTTACCAAAAAGAAAAGAAGAATTTTTTTAAATATTTATAAATATATTTGTAAGATAATAAGATAAAAAAATAAACGACGAATTTGTATATTCTCCCTAGGAATTCGTACAATGTGTAGCAAATTAATCGCATTATACACTACGAGTTTACTGTAAATTTAAATCTTGTTCTATCTAAAGCTGTTACTTTGTATCGATTTGTTTCTTTTTTTTTTTTCTTTCTTCTTGACACGGCAATAGGATAAAAAAATAACGTTATTATCTTTATATATATTAAGGATAGCCATGAATAATGGCGTCTTGTTATATTTAATTAGTTGCATAGAAATCGTTAACTAATTTTTTTTTTTCGAACAAGGTAATAACCTAAAAAATTTCGAAAAATAATACATGTATGATAACTTTTGGAATTAATTGCTACGCTTAATTTGTTGCATGTAAAAATCATTAACTATATCTTTTTTTTCAACAACGCAATTATTTGAAAACCTAACCTAAAATATTTCAAAAAATAATACATGTATGAAAACTTTTCGAACATATACTAAATATATATATTTTTTTTAAATGCACCGTATTAATTGCTACGCTTAATATATATACGTTAAATCGTAGAATGTCAATATTCAAATGATTGATATATATTATTACCGAACTATTACTGTATAAAAATAAACCTAAATATTCAGCCTTTCACCGACATATTTGATATGCGTGTTACCGTTAAAGTGTCCAATTCAGTTAATTTATAAAATAACTAAACGTTTTTGGGAAAATTATATTTTTTGTTATACATTTCAATTAGATATTTTATGAATTAACTAGATAATATATGAATTTACGAAAAAATCCAGTGATTTAAATACATAACTTTTGATTTACTTTTTTTTTTTTTTGAAAAAGTCTACTTTACTTTCAGTAACAATAATGTTCAAAGTTATCCTCGTTCTTATCTCTTCCTGTACTTTAAAAACTATTATACTGTTAGTCATGCTGTTCTACCGGATTTAATTTACGTTTCAAATATTAATCTCATAATTTTAACTATTCATCTCTCGTTGATTAATATACTACCTGGTAAAAATATATATTATTCTGGAACGTTTCATATTTAAATTGTTCAGTATAATTATTTCAAATTTTTGAAAATGTTTACAATTAAATTCAAAAATATTTTGATAATAATTATTAATACAATTTATTTAAATTTTATATTTTATATTGTAATGTAAAACATAATTAAATGAAACAATACGTTATAAGAATAAAATGTATCGAAAGCAAAACGATGTAATTATAATGATAATAATATAAATCATAAAAAATTAAAAAAAAAAAAAGATATCTATTAACATTATCGAAAGTAATAATGTGTTAAAATCATTTTTCTCTTAATACTTAAGCTGTTATTCTACATCGATTTTATTTATTTTCCTCCTTGACACGGTCAGAGGGAAAAAAAATGGCGTTATCGATAAAAATACGATCGATTTAAACATTCGAACAGAAATAAATTGATAAACATATATATATACAATAAAGTCAAAAGATTATCCACATTGACATTTTCATATACATTTAAATGTCATAAATAAAAAAGAAACAAAATAGAAGAAGTAAATTATACTCAAATATAGGTTAGGTTATATGAGTCACGTGGTATATACGATTTTTTTGATGGATTCATTATGCATATATATTCGATCAATTAATTGAAAAAAAAAAAAATGATCGATATACGATGTTTATAAACATGCAAAAATACGATATTAAATTAAAAAGAATAAAAAATGAAGAAAAGAGAAACGATAGTGGTGACCTTTTCTCGAAAGTATAAGGAAAAAGAATAAAAAAGATAGAAGAGAATGATAATATCGAGAACGACATGGGCAACGGAGTAGCGGACTTTAGCAAGGATATGTATCGACTGGAAGCTAATTTAAGTGTCGTAAGAGTTTACGATTCGCGAATCAAGGAGGAGAAGATTAAAGTCGAGTCTAAAGGTGTGGTGCCCATTTCAATCCAATAAACGAACGTCTTTCTCTCTCTTTCTTTCTTTCTTTCTTTCTTTCTTTCTCACTCTCCTATATTCGACCTTCTTTCATTAATGCATTATTATAATATCATCTTACTACGATTTACAAATTTTTACTTAATTTTCTTTTCTGTTTCTTTTTTTCGATTTATTTATTTTAAAGTGCAGTTAACTCTTTCTCTCTCTCTTTTTCTCTCTCTCTCTCTCTCTCTCTCTCTCTGTCTCTTTCTTTAGGTTGTGTGTGAATCACATAATCGAACTTTTTTTTTAAATTCTATTACTTGATCAATCATCTCAAAGATTACAAGTTTTTACTTAATTTTTTTTTCTTTTTTTTTCTTTCGATTTATTTATTCTAAAGTATAGTTAACTCTCTCTCTCTTTCTCTTTGAATTGTGACTCACATTATTATTTATTTTTTATTATTTTATTATTTTTTATTATCATTATGTTTTATTTATATATTTTTATTTATTATTTATACAATTAGAAATTTGACTCACATTATTTTCCTCATTTATTTATTTTAAAATATAGATAACTCCCTCTCTCTCTTTCTTTCTTTCTTTCTTTTCTTGTCTCTCCTTTCTCTTTGAATTGTGACACACATGATCGACCTTTTTTTATAATGCTATTACTATACCATTTATTATACAGTTGCAAATTTGACTCACATTGTTTTTTCCGATTTATTTATTCAAAAGTATAGTTAACTCTCTCTCCCTTTCTCTCTCTCTTTTTTTCTCTTTGAATTTTGACTCATATGATCGATTATTCATTTATAATGCTATTACTATATCATTTATACAGTTACTAATTCGACTCACATTATTTTTTCGATTTATTTATTTTGAAGTATAGTTTACTCTCTCTTTCTTTCTTTCTCTTTTTGGGTTATGAGTTACATAATCGAAATTTTTTTTTCTATAATTCTATTACTCGATCATTTTTACGATTTCAAATTTAATTAATTCTATTTGATTTATTTTGTTTAACATTAAATTGCCGGATGTTGGGTCCACATTTAGCCTAAAACCGAATTTAATTTATTGAAACGTCAAAATTGAAATTTAAATAAAATAAAAATTACATTTTACAGAATTTTTAATGAAACTTTATTCGAAATAATGTTTACATTTATATATATTCTATCTTTAAAATACATTTTTAGCAGATTTTGTAATGTTAGGTTTGATTTCTATCCATAAGAAATAGGTTAGGTGTGCGTAATACGATTAACTCTAAAAATGAGTCAACTTTACTCACATTCCTCAAAATAGGTATAGTGTATGTTATATTTTGGGACCTAATAATTAAGAAGGAGAAGGAATTGGAATTAGTGTACATTTCATTATTCATATTAAAAATCAACATATATTTTTAAAACAAATTATTAAGGTTTTCTTAAATATATAATAATAAAAAATCTTAAATGAGTCAATTTAACTAACATTCCTCAAAATAGGTATATTATATATAGATTTTGGGACCTAAGGAGCGAAGAAAGAAAAAAATTAGTATTTGCATACATTTCATATAATTCATATTAAAAATCAACATATTTTTTGAAAACGAATTAAGTGTTTCTAAATATATAGCACTAAAATTGTAAATGAGTCAATTTAAATAACATTTTTCAAAATAGGTATAATATATGTATATTGATTTTGAGACATAAGAATTGAGAAAGAGAAGAAATTAGTATTTACATATATCTCATATAATTCTATTAAAAATCAATATATGTTTTAAAACAATTTTTGAGGTTTTCCAAAATATATATCAATAAAAAATCTTGAATAAGTAAATTTAAATAACAATCATCAAAATAGGTATAATATATATTATATTTTGAGACCAAAGAAATAGGGAGGAGAAAGAATTATTAAAAACAAATTATTAACAAATATTACACAAAATATTATAAAATATTAAAATATTAATTATACAATATTATTATACAAATTTTATTTAACATTATTATATTATACAAATATTGTATAAAACAAATTATTAAGGTTTTCCAAATTATATATTAATAAAAAATCGTAAATGAATCAATTTAAACACACCCATCAAAATAGGTATATAGTATATATTATATTTTGGGACCAAAGAAACATGAGGAAAAGAAAGAATTAAAA
>NW_015149069.1:409004-455015 GCF_001465965.1 Polistes dominula | reverse complement strand
TAAATGAATCAATTTAAACACACCCATCAAAATAGGTATATAGTATATATTATATTTTGGGACCAAAGAAACATGAGGAAAAGAAAGAATTAAAATTTATATACATTTTATATAATTCTCTAAATCAACATATATTTTTAAAACAAATTAATGAGGTTCTCCTAAATATATAGCAATACAAAAAAATAAACTTAAATCAATGAAATTCACTCAGTCCGACAATCTAGTATTAAAGTATACCTAAAACTCTTTTATCTCTCTCTGTCTTTTTCTTTCTTTTTCTCTCTTTTTTTGTCTCTTGTTCTTTTTTCTTCTTTTTGACAGGAATCTGAAGCCTCGTATAACGTTTAGTAAAGGTATACTATTGCAGGATCGTTTCCTCGTCCACGCTACGTTTATTTTTCTTTGATATGATAGTCACACAGGACAAGAGGGTTTAAAACCTTTCTCTTTCTCTTTATCTTTCCCTTCTTTCGTCCATGTATACCTCTCGAGAGAGATACATTCGAGTGGAAACGATCGCCAAGGGGCACTATCCGAACCTTTTGAATTCTACAAAACGCGTCATTTCCAGTCGTAACACGTGACTGGCTTCGTTATTAAGAATATACAGTAAGTTACAGGAATATTTATTATCACTACTGTCAATTTAAAACAATTTATAAAATATTTTATTGGTTAGATCATATTTTTCAATGTTTTATATACTAAAACATATTTTAAAAGATTATTCAACTTTAATATTAATATCAATTTGATCACGAAAGAAGATTTTTTTCTAAGAAAACTAAAATTTGATATAACCAATGGAAAAATTGGTTTAATCAATCTTCAACAAATTATTTATCATAAAATTTGAAAGAATGATCAGCAATGAACAAATGTAAAAAAAATAATATAATAATATTTTTAAATGTATCTTAACTCTTTTACTATACTTAACTTATCTTGAGTTATATAGTATATATATAGGAATATATATAAATTTTAAAACTCTTTATATTATAAGCAAATATTAATAATTAAACATTGACAGTAAAAATATACCTACTACCACTGTTAATTTTTATAAATCAATATTTTCTTGAAATACAATATTTTCAAATTCTTCTACACTCAAACATATTTTAAAATTATTATATTTTTATATTAATATCAATTTTATAAGAAGATTGGTTTTTTTTTTTCAATTACAGTTAAATTTGACATAACTAATGAGAAAATTGTTTTAATCAATTTTCAAAATTTATTAGAAAATTTGAAAGAATGGTCAAAAATTGTCAAATGTAAATAAATAATATAATAATATTTTTAATGTATCTTATGTAGGTAAGAATAGTTTTTTAGGTACAATTTTTTCAACAAAAAATTTAGGAAACAAATTTACACCAATTTGAAACTGTAAAAATCATTTGTTGCTTTCTGTATATGGATTTTAAAATTTTTCTCTTTCTATTGTAAGCAAATATGAATAATTGAACATTGACAGTGAAAATATTCCTACCACCATTGTAAATTTTTATAAATCAATATTTCATTGAAATACAATATTTTCAAATTTTTCTACACTGAAACATATTTTTAAATTATTAAACTTTTGTATTAATATCAATTTGATTACAAAACAAGATTTTTTTGTAAGAAAACTAAAATTTAATATAACTAATGAGAAAATTGATTGAATCATCTTAAATTATTATAAAATTCAAAAATAAAGATCAACAATGTACAAACTAGAAAAATAATAATAGTATTATATGTTTAATATATTTTAGATACAAATACTTTTGTGAGATTAATTTGATTATCATTTATGTAAGATTATATTTCTTTAACAATAGAATGTTCTTCTACAAATCAAATGTTCAATTGAAAACATTAAAAATTCTTTATTGCTTGCTGTATAAGAATTTGGAAACTTTGTATTATAAACAAATATGAATTGTTATTATAATTAACAGTCAAGTATTCTAATTACTATTATAAATTATAAACAATCAATATTTTCTTGTAATACAATATCTTCCAATTTCTTACAGAGAAAAAACATATTTCAAAATTATTATTTTTTTATATTAATATCAATTTGATCACTAAAAAAGATTAATTTTTAAGAAAAGTTAAATTGCTCAGCAGAGTATTTACAATCCAAAATTATTATAAAATATACAAAGAAGCATTAACAAAATATTATTTATTGAAAAATTAATTATAATTTTATTATATCTCGTGTGGAGATACAAATAACTTTATTAAACTAAAATTTTGTTATCACTTATATCAAATTATATTTCTCTAACCATAAAATATTTTTTTACAATAAAAATAAATATCAATTTGAAAGATTTATAAATTAAGTTAACTATATATTTAATATATATTAATTGTATATTAATAACTATATATTTTATATATAATAACTATATATTAATTATATATTTAAAAGTTAAAATAAGTTATTGTTTATAAGAATTTTAATAAAAGCTAGCATTAAAAATAAATATCGTTTTTTGTTTTCTTTTTTTTAAATTTATGAAATACTACTGTAACTCATTGTATATGCATTACAGTTGTTTTATGAAATTCGTCAATTCATGAAAAAACTACAGTCACCATGTAAAATACTTTACAAGTCAGAATTACATATTTCAACTAGTTGATATATGAATTCACGTGTGACAAGTAATGTATAAAATACAAATTTGATACATCTTTTTAAGTCAGCTATTGTTTTTAAAACAAAATGCAGAGTAATGAGTAATTGATCTATTCTTATTTCTTACTGTACTTTGAACACGAAATGTTCTACTAAACTACACAATGTTCTATTGACTTAGAATGTATTACGTTGAAATGTATCAAAGTTTATAGTTCGGCGAAATGGATTTGAATCATACGTCATACGTCATCACAGTGAAATACAAGAACTTTATGTAGAATGTAAAGTTTGTTTAAGTATCCGGTTGAGAAAAAAATCTAAAGGATTTTTGATACTTCAAGTACTATTATATATAATTTGAGTTGAAGGAGTTGAAATATTAATTTCAAATTTAAAAAAGGGGATACTCTCTCTGTGCAATTGGAAATGTCACGGGTAGGTCAAACATATGCTATAGTAAGTAATTTTTTCTGCAGATAAAACGAAACGATAACTTGTTATAAAGTCATGAAACAAAAACTGGAACACGTACTGTTATTTTATCAAACGATTACTTCAAATGTATAATATCAAATTTTTTTTTATATTTTTTCTCTAATCCTTCCAGTTAATTCGAAGATTAACTGAATTAAATACTTTAACGGTAACATATATATATCTTATATCTTTTATCTGTATATATAAAAATTCAGTATCACAATATGAACGTCCACTAATAATTCCGAAACTATTGAACCAATTTTAATGAAATTCTTTTTCATTTTGCTTGATTTGTTCTAACTTAGAATATAGGATAGATTTTATCATGATTATTTTTATTTTTTATTGCTAATTTAAGAATTTATTATTTAAAGGTTATCTAGGTCTTAAGGTACTGTAAGTTTCCAATAAATGGCGCTGTATTACAATTCAATTATTTCATGCTTTTTTTTTCAAAATTACATATGACATAACTAACCTTACTTTCTAAATTTTTTCGTGTATTGTTTTATGTATTCCATTCTAATTGTGGTATTATTTTGTGTGTAGTTATAATTTACTAAATAATTTAGAATTATAATAAATTAACACCATATAACAAAGCCACAGCAATGCGTGGCCGGAGCATCCTATTTTTAAATATAAAAATTCAGTATCACAATGTTTGTCCATTAATAACTCCAAAATTACTTAGCTAATCTTAAAAAAATTTTGTTTGATTTTGTGTAATTTGTTACTATTTGTGTAATGTTTTGTGTAATTTTGATAGTTACGTATTAACACCACCGTAGCAAAATTCCGCTAATGCGCCAATCTGCACGTTAAATTGTTGCGACAAATCATAGTATGAAAACCTTTATTTAAAATCAAAAAACTTTCCAAATTTTCAACATTTTACTTATAAAAAGTAGTCAATTGGATTTCGGTGGAAAATATTCCGATATAAAATTTAACATAGATTCAAAACAGTCTCTATTTTCTTTTACCTGATGCTGTCGCCATAACCCTGACGCAACCCTGACAAAACCCTGACGAAACCCTGACGAAACCCTGACGGTTGCTGTGTGCAAAGAACAAGGTTGTTGTATCCGAACAACAAGATTGCTCTTTATTGGCGCATTAGCGGAATTTTTGCTACGGTGGCGTTAATACGCAAGTACCTAAATTTTATAGCGATTATTTTTAATTTTTTTGAATAATTTAAAGATTTATTATTTAGAGGTTATGTTGGTCTTTTGGTTTTGTAAATATTCAATAGATGGGTCACAGGTTTTTTAGATTTACATACAACATAACCTTAGTTTTTCTATTTTTTTCGTGTATTATTATATCCTCATATACTGGTAATAAACAACTTTGTATATAATTCATATAATATATTGTACTTTACTCAAATAAACTATACTCAAATATGAGATGAATAAAATATCAAATTAAAAATTTTATGTTGTTTTCTGTTTAATTTCAACTCTCCGAAATTATAAATGACTGTATTGATTAGTTATTATATTTGACAAATTAATTTGACTGTATTGACAAGTTTAATATAATAATAAATCAACGTATTGTAATAAAACCACAGAAATAAATGTCACCTATATATACATATAAAAATTAATATAAATTTCTAAAATTATTGTAAATCCCGTTAATCTTCGAAATTTGTCTTGATTACAGTTTCGTAATAACATAAAAAAATAAAAAAATAAAAAAAAACAATATTTAGCAAAGAACTTTCATCTCACTCAAGAGTGGAATATAATCACGATGATTATTTCTTTTGCGTAGGTGGAAGCTTAAAGAAGATTTCATGCTAATCTCTGAAATTTTTTTTTTTTTAATAGAGTATGACCCATTTTTCTTTACCTCTTAGCGATAACTACCGTTAAAAAGGATTTCAGATAGTCGATAAAATGTCTAACTTGACTGAAATAGTGCAACTTTATTCTCTTTGAAGTTTTATAATGCGATTATAAACAAAGGCAAATGAGGTTTAAGTTATCCGATTTGACTTATTTCATGATAGTTATATCCTTTGAATTGTAATATCTAAAAGTAATTAATTTCTTTTTTTATTTTATTCTATTTGTGAATTATTTTTCTTCTTTTTTCCCCCCTCCCAATAAAATCTGATTAAAAAAAAAAAACTTATTTACGATTACAGATACAAAATATAATCGAACAAATTAAATTCCATGTTTCATTATTTGGGTGTATTAAAAGGTCCCCAAAAAAATAACCAGAAGGAAAGAAGAAAAAAAAAAAGAAGAGAAAGTGGAATCACGTACGTCAATCACGCTCTGTTTATCGTACGTGTGTGCCGATCTCGTCCTCCTCCTCCTCCCCCCATCTAAGATTGAATTTTTTCCCCTTCAAACTAATATAAACCGTCCTGCTTGAGTTCTTAAGAAAGAGAGAAGAAGGTATCTTCTTTCCCTTTCTACACTTACCCTTGGTCTACCATTCGGTCTTCTTCTAGTGATAAATGGAACTTTTGGAGGGTAGAAAAGCTTTTTCCGAATGGTCCGTAGCCCTACTTCTTACTCGGTTCGTTACGTTCATCCCACGACGTACACCTTCTTTCCCTTTTATTTTTTTTTTTCTTTGTTCTCCCTTAAAATAAGAAAAACGAAGAAAATATATAGAAAAAAAAGTGATCAGAGTGTGTGTGTGTGTTTGTGTGTTAAAGCAAAACGAGAAAAGATTTTTCTTCCTTTTTTTGAATTAAAACTTTTTAAGTTAAGATAAAACGATACCAATTTTATGAAAATGTATGAAAAAAGAAGAAGTAGAGAAGTTAAGGGAAAAAATAGTTAGATAAAAATCACAGACGATTGATAATTCAACGAAATTATGTAAAGTTTTAGTATTAGTATGGTACGTGAGTGTGTTGTATGTATGAAATACATCAACTGAAAGTTGTTGTGAGATGCGTTTGTTTATGAAAAGATGAATACATTGAGAATGTTCTATAAATCTTAAATGATTGTTAATTAATTAAAGAAAATGTATATTGAAATTTAGAATGTAAGATTCTCTTTGAAATTCACTGTTAGACTGCATCTCATTGTCCTCTACGAAATTCAATTAACACTAGATATACCACCATTTTCTACCACACTAGTCAAAGTGACTGGTGTATACAAAACAAATGCCTTTTAAGGCTTCCAGTCTTTATTTACTCTTAAAAAATATCAAAAAATGTTTAACAATAATAATTTTAATAGATAAATGGATTTATAGACATTTTTAAATAACAAAACGCTTAATTATTTACAGAACTCAAATGTTATTTATGCGAAGTGGAAATTTTGAATTAAAATGGCGTCAAAACTAGTCAAAATGACTGCTCTGGTATATCTAGTGTTAAAATTCTTTTGTATGTGTTTTTCGTTTATATTACTTTCAGAAGGATTGACATAAACAATCGACAGTATATTTTTTGTATGTTGCATATACGTTTCACACATTTTGACATATTTCTTATATATACAGTTATTCCTTCAAGTTTTACAACCGAGTGTTCAAATACTTTTGTAGATCACCTTATACCTCATCTACTGTTACAATGAATCTTTTTTTATTTATAAAGTACAAAACTTATTAAGAGAGGGTAATGATAACATTTTATGAAACGACACGAATAGAAAGGAAGAGAAATAGTGAAATAGAGTCTATAGTTGATTGATAGTTTAATGAGATTATGGAAGATTCTAGGTTAGGGTCGTATGTGTATTAATATAATGTGATACGTCGATCGATATTTATTGTGACATGCGTTTGTTTATGAAAAGATGAATAAGGGTGTGACATACCTTGAGAGTGTTCGATATATCTTAAATGATTGTTAATTAATCGAAGGAAATGCATATTGTTATTTAAAAACGCGGATTATAAGTTCGATGTACCGTTCTCTTCAAAATCCACTGTTAGACTGGGTCTCATTGTTCTCTACGAAAGTCAGTTAAAATTCTTTTATTGATTCTTGTTTATATGACTTTCCAAATAGTGTTTACGTTATATATATATATATATATATATATATATATATATATATATATATATAAACTGTATTCATTGTAAATATTATTTTCGTTATACATATATATGCAGTCTTCGAGAAGTCATATAAACAACAATCAATAAATGAACTTTCACGGAGGACAATAAGACAATTTAACGGTGGATCTCGAAGAGAACGGTTCGTCGAACTCATACTTCGTGCTTTTAGACTACAATACACATTTTTTTCGATTAATTATCAATCATTGCAGGTACAGTGGATCAAATAAGTATTGGCACACCACAATTTTTGTAAATATCTTTAATTATTGAAGGATATTGCTGACACCATGTATGTCATTTTATGTCTTTTAATGTACACTAGTTGTATACCAAAGTATATTACTTAATAATAATAATAGCAAAAATTGTAAAAAAAGAAATAACAAAAATTGTATAGTCAAAAAAGTATTAGCACAGTAACCTCTCTAATCGTAGATTTTCAGTTTCTCTTTTTCAGACATTTCTTATATTATCTCTAAGAACACAAATGTAAATTAACATATTATCTTGACTTCTGCGTTCGATACAAGTATTTAGTTGAAATATTTATTCCACAAAGGAATCATGTTTGGAAAGACAAAAGAGCTGTCGACTGTGGTGCAAATTGAAATTATTTTTCTTCGTATAAGGGGCGACAGTTATCGCCAGAATTGGAGAAACTTTAAAAATTAGTTTTTTGAGTGTAAGGAATATAATTAAAAAATGTGAGAGGTTTGGCACTACTGAAAACAGACCGCGGTCAGGCCGACCGAAAATATTAATAATGAGGTAGTGGCGCGATATCATTAAACAAGTTGGAAAACATCCATTTGTAAGTGCTCATAGATTGTCCGTTGATGTCGCAACACACTGGGAAAAGACAATGAATCTACAAACAATTCGAAAAGTTATACATTCGGCTCACATATACATACGGGAGAACCGCGAGACAGGAGCCGTTCATCAATGAAGTGAATAGACAAAAATGGCTTGGATTTGCACAAGTGTACTCTTTTCCATCCATTTTCCATCCATTTCTTTCCATCTGATCCGAATAAATTAAACTTATTTTCATCAGAAAATATGACATTTTTCCAAAATTCTATGTCTTTATTTGTGTACAATAAAAAAATACAGATATTTTTCTTGTTTTTACAGTTACATAAACATGTACGATTTTTAGATAAAAACTTTTTCTTTAACCTCTTAGGCACAGCTAAATGTTGCGCAGAGTTGTTTTTTTTTTTTTTTTTGTAAGGCAGGGTTCAATGAAAATTATGTATAAACGGTAAAACTACGATTTTTTGTCGAACAATGGCTGTTCTCTTAAGCAAGTAAATTTCAATGAAGTTTTTCATTTATAAATTATTAATTTTTCTCAAAAACTTAATACACATATACTTAGCCAATTTACTTTAATAACTAATAATAAAATAAAATATAATATATTAAATCTTATCTCTATAAAATTCCCCTGTCACAGTGTTTGTTATTCTTATTCTCCGAAACGACTTGACCGATTTATATGAAATTTTTTGTGTATATTCGGTAGGTATGAGAATAGTTTTTCGTATATTTCTTATACCCCTGAGTGATAAGGGTGACCCACCATAATTATTTTTCCTTTAAAAGGATATTAAGAAAAAAAAGAAAAAAAAGACAAATGATATGTGCGTATATTCAGACAATGTAAAATTATATGATGTGAAGTAAGTGGTGATCTTATGTTACTGCTCATGCGCAGCTGGTTCGATATTAAGAAAAAAGAGAAAAAGAAGACAAATGTTATGTGCGTAGATTCAGATCTATCTATATATTTATTAGCCACAGCAACGAGTGGCCGGGGTACCTCTAGTTATAATATATAATATTTAAGTATTAAATATAATTATAATATTTCAATATTTAAAAATTAATAATATAATTAGGTATAATATATAGTATAATATATTTTGCAAAATATTATCCGCGAAAACCATTATAGTGGAGTGTCGTACTGAAGATAACATTCGGGAAAACCCCTATAGTGGAGCGTCCTACTGGAAGATGGCATCCATAAAAGCCACTATACTGACGCGTCGTACCGAAAAATGACGTCCGCGAAAGCCACTATAGTGGCGTGTAGTGCCTAAAAGATTAAATTAATTTCTGATTTGTTCAATTTAGTTGTTATAAATACTATTTTTATAAATTAAATTTATTAAATATAAAATGAATGTATACCAATGTATTTAGCTCTAAATTTTCTTTCATCCTAAAGACACTATATCAATAACTTTCAAGGAAAAAATTTAATAAACGTAACTGTATACAATTTTAAAGAACGTTCACCTTATTTATGAATCAATTGATTACGTTCCACATGAAACAACCAGTTTTCTTTCTATCTGACGTTGAATCTACCCACATTTTCTCTTTTCCCTTTTTTTACTTAAATCCAAATTATAATATTACAAGGAAAGAAAAAAAAAAAAGAAAGAGCACACACGCGAGAAGGAACATTCTTTTACTAACGCAATTTGAAGAACTTTCGTATGAAAAATAAGAAAAAAGAAAGAGAGAAAGAAAAGAAAGAAAAGAAGAAGGTGCACATTCACACGAATAGAAAGAGGAGTGGGGGGAGGCTTTATGATTTCCAAAGAAAACGAAATTGAAACGGTCGACGACTTTGTAAGGCCGTTTTAAGTACGAGAAACCTCCCTCTCCCTCCCATCCTCACTACCACCCCTCCCCTATCATCTTTGAATCGACTGAAACTTTTCTTTTAACTTTTTCTTATTTTTTTTATTTTTTTATTTTTTTATTTTTTTTTTTTATTTCGAATAGCGGTGAGTCTCGAAAAGTTCGAAACTGACTACTACGAGGGAAGAAAAAGAGAAAAAAAGAAAAGTCAAAAGAAAAATAATAAGAAAAGAAAAAAAATAATAATAAGAAGAAGAAAAAAAAAAGTAAAAAACAAGAAATAGGGACGGAGAGTGGAAAAAGATAGAAAGAGAGTGGCCCTCGGCGTCCAATTATAAAATTCTTTTCCTTTCTACACACAACTTCTACGACTTACCGCGAATATACCAAGATAAAACATATATATATACGAACACATACACACATACATGTATATACAGTACATATATATATATAGAAGAGGAAAGGATGAAAATGAAATAAATTTTTCGACTTTGCCTCTCGTCTTGGATTCTCATAACCATCTTTGAAAAAGTTTTTAACAAATAGGATATATATGTCCATTAATATATATTTCGTCATCGTTCAATACGAAAAAAAAAAGAAAGAAAAAACCCCCTCTTTTCATTTCGTATACGTATTCATACAAAACGCATACTTTTTCCATTCAAACGTATTCAACATTGATTCATACGTAAAGTCACGAGTAATAACTCGTACATAAAGTCATAAATGGATCCAAAAGTTTTATCAAAACGAAATCCTTTTTACTCGTTAGATGATCCCTACCCCTTCTCCTTTCCCCTTTCCCCCACCCCATCCCATCCCGCCCTTTTCTCTTCTTCCTTTCTCTCTCTCTTTCTTTCTTTCTTTCTTTCAAACGAAGTGGATACTTTGCAAACCAAAAAAATAAAAAAGTATTAACAATAACTTTTATTTATATTACAATATTATATGTTATATGTTATATATTATAAAATTATTAATATATATATATATATATATATATATTATAATATTATATTAATATAATAATACATTATTGTATTACATATATTAATATGTATATACAGTAATACATAAGATATATAAGATATCATTGATTCCTCCATACAATGATAATTTTTTGTTATATAATAATATACTTATAATAACATATAGTATTATTATATATTATATTTCATAGAAAATTGGTCTTACACAAAATGATTTGCATCTACACAAGATACAATAAAAACACAATAATTATTTTTTCAAATAATAATTTAATGCTCCAATACATCTTATAATATAATTGAAAAATATTAAAATATAATATGAAATGTTTTAAAGACTAATTTTTTAAAAATCATTTAACAAAAATTTATATCTTTCTAACAATATAAAATGTTCCTCATCTGTATATGAAAATTCATAAATTCATCTTTAAATCAATTTTAAAATAAATTTATGCGTGAACGAAAATTAAATATCATTGAATTGTAAGCAGATATTATCAATTGTTTAAAATTTACAGTAATAATGTTAATAATATTCCTGTGACTCATAGAATTGTTATGTCTCTTTTACTCACCCTTTTATGGGCTTGAGTCACTTCTTTACTAACACCTTCTCACATTTATTCAATATTTTAAAAAGGTAGTATCTTTTTTAAAACCTTTGAAAAGTCAACAACACACGGTTTTATTTTTCTTTGGTTTCTAAATACGGATCATCTATCTATGTTACTAATCATGCTCACGTGGCTTAATTATAGTAAAAACTAGAAATCTAACCTACAAAAAACATTAACTTTTATGACTTTTTAATAATAATAATAGTTGATACAATATGTGCAAGATAATTATTCGATAAACAATAATATAAATAATATAATATAATTTATTATTATTATATATTATCTATTTATATTATTATATTAATAAATTTATTAATTAAATTATTATTATTATATATTATAATTATACTATTTAACTAAAAAATATTATTATATAATATTATGTATTTTTAATTCATAAATTTTATTATTATTAATATATATATATATACATAGGTATATAGAGATATAATATGTTAATAAAAAAATGTGAATCAGAACAGTTGGATGATGATATAATATAATGAAATCACTGTATTAATCATAAAACATCCGTTTTTTCAACTTCCTAAATTTTGATAACGTTCAGACCTAATATATTATATAATCCTCAGATTTTTATATTAAGAAAATCCTGTCAAAAAAAATTCTTTCTTTTGTTTTATTTTTTATTATATTTATAAGAACAGTTTTTTTAAAATGCAATGGACATAAAACAAACAGTTCTTGATATATGAATTTGAAAGTTTTACGTTACAAGTATGTAAATGCTAATCGAATTAATGATAAATGAAAAAAGTAAAAGTAACATTTTTGTATAATTTTTAAACAATGTCTAGTTTATATTTATAGTTCATTTGATTCACTTATTCCACATTTATTGCAAAAAACAAACAAACAGTTCTATATATAAAAATTTAAAAGTTTTACGTTGCAACTAAATGCCAATTGAATTGCTAAAAAATTAAAGAAAGATAGAACTAACATTTTCGAGTACAATTTCCAAAAAATGTCTAATTTTATATAAAAATATTAAAAATATAAAATTAGTAAATTTAATTTTATTATATTTTATATTTTATTTTATATTTTATTATTATATTTTCATTAATATTAAAATACTAGATAAAAATATTTAAAATATATAAAATAATTATAATATATTATATATTATAATTATGTATTATAATTATATATATATATATAATAAATATTCTAATAAAATTATAATTTAATATATTATAATATATATTAATAATAGTAATATAATAATTATGTATAGAATAATAATTTATTATTCGATTGATAAATAGATAAAAAAGATAATAGATAAAAAAGAAACATGGTACTATCATATTCTGTTTTTTTATTCGTGAAATTAAAATATTTCAAATTTACAGGTATGAAAGATTCCGAATAACACTTCTGTGACTCTCTGTATACCTATAACATATTTAAATTCGATTCACGACATTAGTCGTACCGTTACATACGCTTTAGAACACATGCTGAATTATGCCGGATGCCATGAGAGTCGTCAGGAAGTCAGAGTCGAGTAGTATCAACCAATGAACTTCCATTACACGTCCCACACGTCTCACATTCGTCGTTCACTCATAGTCGTCCATGTTTGATCCACGTGACTTAGTTTTCAAAAAACTGTTTTGCACTTGCTCGATAATTAACTTGCCATTACGATTGACATTTTCCGTTAGAAAAACGTTTCTTTCCTCTGATATATTATACGTTCATTAGTTCGTTCATTCCTACGTTGATTGGTTGATTAGTCGGTTGGTTTTTATAAAAGTAAACAAAAAAAAAGTAATAAATAAATAATAAGACACCAATTATACGTAAAGAAGAACCAAAATGTGATCTCGTTAAAGATACTAACCGTTCATTTCTCGAACGTAAAGCTTAAAATTAGTTAAACTCAAATACACCAACTCAATTTCTTTTCAAGTAACTAGCCACTTTTGCTTTTGCATTTTTAATTATACAGGGTGACTCCTTTCTAACTGAAAATAAATAAATCCATACTAGGGTGCTCTGGTCAGGTATTGCTGTGTGGTTTTATTATAATACGTTGATTTTTAATATAATTCTAAATTATTTAATGTTTAGTCAAATTAACATTTACTTATAATTTCTGGTAATTCAAATTTGGTAGAAGACAAACATAAAAATTTTCATTTTTATTTTCAAATGTCTCATATTGGAGTGTAGTTTATTTGAGTAGAATATCCTATTTAGAAAATTGTTTACTAATAATATATAAAGATATAACAATATATGAAAAAATAAAAAAAGTGAGGTTATGTCGTACTAAAATCTGAAGAAAACAAAAAATTGAAATAATTGAATTGAAATACGGCGCCATCTATAGAATATTTACAAAACCTAGAGACTTAGATTACCTCTAAATAATAAATATATAATAAATAATATATAAATGACATTACACAAAAAAATACCACAATTATAATGAAATAAATAAAATAATAATACACAAAAAAGCAGAAAAAGTGAGGTTATGTCGTACAAAAATCTGAAGAAAACAAAAAATTGAAATAATTGAATTAAAATACGGCGCCATCTATTGAATATTTACAAAACCTAGAGACTTAGATTACTTCAAAATAATAAATATATAATAAATAATATATAAATGACATTACACAAAAAATACCACAATTATTAGGGAATAAATAAAATAATAACACATGAAAAAATAGAAAAAGTAAGGTTATGTCGTACTTAAATCTGAAGAAAACGTATCACGCGATTGACAAATTGAAATATTTTCACAAATTGAATTATTTGAATTGATGTACGGTGCCATCTATTGAATATTTACAGAATCTAGAGACTAAGATAACCTCTTAATAATAAATCCTTAAATTTGCAATAAAAATAACAAATAATCGCCATAAAAACTATCCTATATTCTAAGTTGGAACAATTTACACAAAATAAAATCAAATTTCATTAGATCAATTAGATAATTTCGAAGTTATTATTGGACAAACATTGTAGCACTGAATTTTTATATACATATAAAGAAGATTTAAAATGTGTGATGAAACAATCGTATTAAAAAAAAAAAAAAAACCAGAAAACAATCGTAAATTGAACGTTTTATCATTATCATTCTATTCTACTCATCTACCGGGTGACTCGTTTCAATTTATTATCAAATCTATCATACTTAAATAAAAAAGTATAGAAATTACAACGTATTCTTAGAGAATTTTGAATATATGATTTAATTTAGGTCTATACGTTTTCTATTGGATGATATACGTTTACGATAAAAAAAAATGGGTCAATCTATATATATGTAGATAAATAAGAGTGAGGAGGGTGTAAGGGGAGGGGAGTTTGAAGGAAGAGGGAAAATGCAGTCGCATAACTTTCTTCGACTGATTCGAAATTCGACGTGGCATACTCGAACAAAACTGATGGTCACCTGCACGATAAATACATTACTGCCATTCCTACTATTTGAAATCATGGAAGTGAGATTCTCACAGCTTTTACGACTTTCGATAACGTACCATGAAAAGTATCTTTCTGGACACGAGTGCTCTTCAATGTTTCCAAGTGAAAAGATATTTTAGAACTTCTACCCCCCCCTCTCCCCACCTAGCGCGAGTTGTATGAAAATATTTCATAGCAATAAAAAGAAAAGAAGAAGAAGAAGAAGAAGAAGTAGAAAAAGAAGAAGAGAGAAAGAGGAAAAGAAAAATGCGATAAATAACTTTTAACGAATTTAATTAAATAATTTTATTTTATTTTATTTTATTTTGTTTTGTTTTGTTTTCTTTTTTTGTTTTGTTTTCCCAAGTTTTTTCGAATTTTAATATAGGTTCCTGAAATTAGAAAAAAATTGTTTAATAAATTAAAAAAAAAAACGGAGAGACGATTGTAAAAGATTTTTTTTTTCGGAAATTAAAATTTGATAATTTTGTAAAATTTATTTTTTAATATTTATAAATGAATAAAAAGGTATTAAAAATGTTATTTATTATTTTTTTAAATATTTAAAAATAAATTTAAAAAATATTAAAAATTTTATTTACAAAATTTTGTTGCTAAAATTTTATTTTTAAAATTTTATTTTCAAAGTTCGTAAAATTATTAATATATATTTTTAAATATTTATAA
Source organism: Polistes dominula (assembly GCF_001465965.1). Next base: position 439,386 of record NW_015149069.1, on the reverse strand, counting down.
ATAAATAAAAAAGTATTTAAAATGTTATTTATTTATTTTTAAATATTTACAAAAAAATATTAAAAATTTTATTTTTCAAATTTTATTTTTCAAATTTTATTTTCAAAACTCGTAAAATTTGCAAATTTTATATTAAACTTATAATATCCCTATAAATTGAATATTTTTCTATTCTAACGTGAGAAGATACGTGAATTTTAGTAATAAAACTTGTTTTTAAGTATGATAACCAAGTGAGATATAGATTAAATGCAGTAATTAGGATTTCCTGGCAAAAGTTGGACGTGGTCAGTAATGCGTGTCGACGATCAATTATGTGAATACTCTAACTGCTTAACGTACAACTCGATCCTATGATATGAAAAAAAAATAAATATATATCAATATATATATACATATTATTAACATCTTTATTATGTCACTATCATTACTGTCAATTATGAAACTAATAAAATTTCATTGGGATAGAATATTTTTCAATTTCTTTCTATACAGAAACATATTTTAAATGATTATTCAATTTATTTTTATAATAAAAATATATTATATATATATAATTTATTATTTATAAAATTAATTTTAAAAATAGTCATTTATTGTCGAGTTATAAAATTCATAAACAAAAATGAAATTTGTCTAAAAATCATCAAATTTAAATCTTCAATATCATTCAAATGGTGAGGTTTACGGAAAAAATATAAGATACCTTTTTTGTAGAGCATTAAATTTCCTACAAAATTAGTCTACAACATTTTTCTGTACAATCAATTAATGATGAGGTATGAATTTTATTCTATTAGACTGAGAAAAAAATAAAAAACTGCGATGCGGAGGATCTTCCTATTAAAATTAAGAGCTCATATTTGGTGAGAATTTTTTTAAGGTGTCTAGCAACCCATTTTTCCGTGGTACTTGTAAAAAAAAATAATTCATTTTTTTGACCCACCCTAATATATATGTAGGGATAATTTTATTTAGGGTGAGAGGTGCGTGATGAACATACACCCAGTTTAATCCTACTAATAAGATTTATTTAAAACAGGTATTAGAAAAAGTACAATATTAGTTTCRCAATCTTACGGTTACAACTTAGATGAGCGACTGTATTCTTACAACTGATAACGACTTATAATACAACTGCGACTGTTACGACTGATGACTAACTACGGCTATGACTGCTACTGTGACTACTGCTCTACTTCTACGACTGAGACAGCCTCTTCTTCTACGACTGAGACTGCTTTACTTCTACGACTGAGACTGCTCCCTTCTTATTTCTTTCCATGTCTTTTATATCAGAAATCACCTACACCCCTTTTGAGAGGGAAGAAGCTTACAAATCTTACTGACCAATAGCATAAGGATCCACCCCATAGTCCACCGACAGGTACAGCCTATAGTTTTCGGTAGTGGGAACTATGCATACAGAAACTTAATCTAGCACATCGAAATGTTACCCTTTTTGAGCAATCGCATATGTTTAAACAGGTATCTGAAATTCTTCAAAGGGTCCCGACACTGCACACATGGTTTTTATTACACCAATATCCTAATAATCCTTAAGGTTYGTTTATGGTTTTATGGCCTACCTGATCTTTTCTTTTAGTCTGAATAGAGTTTTCCTTTTCAATAAAATAAGATCTACAGAAAGGACTGAATACTAGTTTTTGTCTACCTCTGCTACACTTAAAACTCTCCTACATATATATTATATATAATATTTTATTTATATCTTATAACAATGAAAATATATATTCTTGGTGTGAAATTAATATTAAAATTATAATTTTCTTATAATTAAAATAAATTTTAATAAAATATTCTCTTTTACGGTGAAATTTATATAAAAAATTTGTTAAAATTGACAATCTTATTGTTAAATATGTCGCTACCTATAGGAATTTGGAAAATTTGCATTACTTAATAAATATCAATTTATTTACACTTCGTGTTAAATCCATCAATACGTGGATGGGTTGATCAACAAAATTAACTAAAAAAGAAAAAAGCTCATATAAAATTTAAAATTTATTTTACAAATAAAATTAAATGAAAATTTACGGTAATCGCAGTAAAATATTCGCCTGCGATTTACTGCGTATATCCATCCAATCAAATTTAATAAAAATGATCAAGAAAAAAAAGGAATTGAAGAAAATAAATACAATTAATAATTTATTAAATAATATTAATCATTTTGATCAACGATTAAAAATATCAGTCAAATACTTTTGATCAACCTTGTACGCGTATGTGTGTGTATGTATGTAGATGTCTACGTATACAAAGTGCATATATATTTATTCTTTATCTTCCTCTTGATTTCTTTTTTTTCCCTTTTTTTTTTTTTTTTTTATTGTTGGAGCTAAAAAGACGAGAAAAGAAAAACATATTTTCTTTTGTGAAAATTACTAGCCACGTTAATATCATGTTTCTCTAAAACCACGTAAACCATGGTACCTGGCATTATTCGTAAAAATATTTGTTGAACGTGCTTGCATTATAAACGTAAGAGAAAAAAAGAAAGTGAAAAAAAAAAAACAAAAAGAAAGAAAGAGAAAGAGATAAAGAGAAACAAAAAAGGATTTAATTAAATTTTCTTCGCATTCCAGAACACAGAAAATGATGTTGTTATACGACATTAAAACCGTTGCTATTATCTTCTCTTTCCATCTCTCTTTCTTCTTTCTCTTATCTCTCTTTCTTTCTTTCTTTCTTTCTTTTTAGTTTCTACTTCAATGTTGAAATAATGAAATAAATAAATGATTTAATTATTTATTTCCTCCATCATTGTTCGTATTCAATGTTAAGTCAAGTGAGAAGGATGGGGGGACTGTCGGGAACCCATGCAAAACAAAAAATTCGGTGCATGTGAAACTCAAGTTAAACAAAAAACCCAATTTATTCAAAAAAAAAAAAAAAAAACTATTCCCATAAAATTATTAACAAGAAAGACAATTTTTTTTATTTATTGTTATTTTTATACATTTAATATTAATTATTGTTATTTTTAAGAAAATAAAAAATATATTATTAGTTTTATATGTTTGATATTAATATTATTATTATAATAATAAAATTATATATAAATATTAATATTTAATATTAACACACTTTAATGGCCGCACGTATACGCAGTCAAACGTCGTCAGGGGCCCGGTAATATTTTACAAGAATTAATTTTAAAAAAAACTTTATTGCCATTCACGAAAAAAATTAACATAAAACAAAAAACAACAATTTAACAATAAATTTAATTTTATATACATATAATTTTAAATATATATAAAGTTATAAAAATAAAATAACGGCCAATGTTCCGGCTATCACACACATGTTGTATGAGCGGCCATTATAGTGTTAATTATTTTTATTTTTAAGAAAATAACAAACAATTCATATAAATAATTTATTATAAATTATTTATATGTTAAAGTTATAGGTAACCATGAATAAGAGAAGTGACGTTACGATTATAAATATAAACATTACACAATTCTATTTGCATAACAAAATTAATAATTAACTAAATCTTGTTTCTAGATCAGTAGTATAAAACCATTTTAGTGTTAACATACTAGATCAGTATTTAAACAACAAATATTTTGCTAGAGAATTTTAAATATCATCGAAATTTGTAATTTCTACAGAAAAAAAAATAATATTCTCAAATTTCCTACACGTTAAAAACACATTAATTAAATTTATTAAAAAAAGAAAACGTAATTTTTCTCTAACCCTAATCCAAAAAATGTTTAATCATTGGGTACCCTCTTTTCGGGGCCTTACACGGCCATTTTGATCCGCCCCACCGCCTAAAATCCGCCACTGTACGTCTTTCCGAAAAATAGCGGGAAATTTGAATATTTGAATGGAACAACGTCATCTTTGAATAACAAGGGAAGAAAGATTTTTATTGGTCCTTTTTTTAAAGAACGATCACATATTTTCTCCGTTCTATTTATCGTCAATTCAATATTTTTCTCAAACTCTCGTTTCCCCTAACCTCCAATCTCCTCTCCCCCACTCCCAACTCCGTTCATCGCATCTCCCACGTTTGCCGTTTCTCGATGCTGGAAAAAGCTTTTACCAATCGAATATAGGAAATTGTTATGGATATGACGCGATTTTTCTTTTATACGTCCTATGTATTATATCAACGATTCCAAGAACGAGACAGGTAGCAGTTTTTACAATTTATCCTTGCTAACTATAGCATAATAATAATAATAATAATAATAATAATAATAATATTAATAACCGTAGATTATGTTTGGGAAAAATAATTTAGTTCTTTTCAATGACAAATAAAAAAGAATTTTTTTTGTTTTCCTATTTAGTAATCCGAAGCATTTTTAACATTTATCAACACATCATTTATACTTATACCTACACCATAAACATTACAAAAATTTAAAACATATATCTTAAATACATAGCCAATGAGATTTATAGCCAATTGTAATACCGAATAAATTACTTTTTTTTATTAAGAAATGAATAATTTACATTTTATTTATTTCCATTGCAAACAAAATTACAAATTATTTCGTTTTTACAATTTATAGGATGCGGTCATTTGACCTAACTTTGTAGGTTTAATTTTTAACTAAGCATAAATTGTCAAATCAAATAAATTCGATTTCTCAGAGAATTTCTCGCATTGCAAAAAACAAAATTAAAATAAAAAATGTTTAATCATCGAGACCCCTTGTTCTCCTTATGCGCCTCCTTATGGGCCTTATGCGCGGTCATTTGATCCGCCCACCACTTAAATCCGCTACTGTCAGTCACCCGAAAAAGAGCGGGAAATTTGAAAATTGGATTGAAGAACGTAATCGTTGAATATACTATATACTTGACCTACTTGCTCACCTACCGATTGATTGGGCCACAATTAATTATTATTATTAATATTTGATTTTCTTTTTATCGATACGATAAGTATAAGGGTGGTTTAAATCTTTTAAAAAATTCTAACCTATATGTAGCGAAAAATTACCACGTAATTAAAGTAAAAAAATATCGAGAACAAGTGAACCATAAGAGTCAGGCTAGTACTCATTGACGTTAGGGCCCAAATTTCCTACAACGAGTCAGGCTCGTTCTTAATGATTTTTGGGTTCGAATTTTTTACCACGAGTCTCACTCGTGAATTATACGTAATCGTAGTAAGAAAATATCGAGAACAACTGAACCATAAGAGTCAGGCTCGTACTTATTAACGTTAACGTTAATAAGTTGGCCTTAAGGCCCAAATTTCAAATTTTTTACTACAAGTCAGACTCGTGCTTATTGATTTTGGGCCCGAATTTTTTACCACGAATTTCACTCGTGCATTATACGTAATTAAATTAAGAAAATATCGAGAACAACTGAACCACGAGTCAGGCCCGTACTTATTGACGTTAGGGTCCAAATTTCCTACCACGAGTCAGGCTCGTGCTTAATGATTTTTTGGGCCTGAATTTTTTACTACGTGTCTCACCCGTTGTTGTAGGACCTGAAGTTTTTCATGCATCGAGTGTTTTTATTTTACTTTCATCTATTTAAGCATAATTAATTTTGTTTAATAAATTTTTAAATGTTTATTTTCAATGAACAAAATTTAATGATAAATATAATGTAAACGTACGTTAATTAGAGTGAGTCACAAGTGTATTCCTACCATTACTGTAAATTTTATATATTGTTTTAATACTGTAAAATTCTATTTATATTTGGAATACAAATTTTCAGTATTTTTATACATATAAACCTTTTTTAAAATTATTAGACTTTAAAATTGATATAAATTTGATCGTAAAATAGTATTTTATTGTTAGATAAATATAATTTGGCATAAATAATAACAAAATTGATCTAACAAGAGTATTATACTTACGTAAGATAAAATAAAATGATTACTTTTTGTAAATTGTAATTGGATCTTATAATACTTCGTGCATTTTACATATAAATCTTTTTATTTTTTAGATGATTACGTATACTTTGCAAAACCAATTTTTGTAATCAATTAAATGTCAAATTTAACATATAATAAAATGTTCTTTTGCAATATAAAATTTGTATAAATTTGAAAAATTTAATAATTCTAAAAGTAGGTCTCTGTATATATTTGAAAATATTACAATACAAGAAAATATTGATTTTGTTAAATTAACTACAGCCTTATAAATAATATTCTTGTATTATATTCAGTGTAGTAAAAAATTTGTAAAAGTTTGAGAACCACTGGCATTGATAACTGATATATAGTTCATGGATTTTCGAACGGGGACAATCCCATTTGATCTCTCAATTTTAGCAACAGCTAAACGTTCATACAAATGTTCGACTCGACTTATACGAAAGCTAAAAACTTTATTAAAGTTTCGTTGGATTGAATAAAAAAAAAAAAAGAATAAAAAAAAAGAAAAATCGATAAATACCCCTATAGGATACATTGTAAAAACTATGATACAATAAAACTTCCTTTGTATGACATAATCAAAAAACAAAAGTTGTATACCATCTAAAAGAAAATTGTTTATGTAATATTTAATATTACACGTAGAAAAATACCTTTCTTTCTTTTTTTAATTAAGAAAAAAATTTCTATTTTTATTAAATTATATATTTAATTATTTATATTTAATAATTATTTATTAAAATTACAAATATTTGATGTACCAAAATCATGTTTGGTAATATTTACCATTTTTTAGTAACCAACTTTTGATTCACTATAATATTAGCAGACTAAAAAATCTAAATAATAGATTATGAAAATACAGGCGTCAATAATCTTTCTTTTTAAACTTATGGGAATATTGGGATGTTATATTATTTTAGGAATAATAATAGTTTTTTCATTATTAGTGGTAATTTGCCAAAAGCAAACCCAAGAAATATTTTATAAAAATATATAAATATGTTCTAAATAGTTATACTCATTTACAGTTTCTGTATTATGGTTGTCTGTTAATATTCCTACATTTTATTGGCTCATTATTTTTTTTTTATTTTTTTAACAATTTCATTTTGTAATTCTACTCGTTTAACATTTTTTTTCGTTTAATTTTCCTACATAACATTGTTTGGAATCACAAATAAATTTTAAATAAAACTTTTTAAATATAATATATAAAAACAAATGTTTAACATAAAAAAAAATCAATATATTTTATATATATATATATATATAATGATGAAATGATAATAAAAACTGAATGGAAAATAAAAATCAATAAACACAATTAAAAAAAAAAAGAATGAATATATTATCTAATCATTCTACTATCTTTGAACATAATCAAATTTATGGATAGGAAATTTTGTTGGCTGCTAAATCACATAATCTCTTCAATACAGGTCTTTTGCGATATTACGATGAAGTTATATCACGTAAATTACTTTGAAATTGAATGATTATGATAGATTTCGTTATACAAAAGGTTAATCATATTTATTATTATTAAATTGGATTGTAAATTCAATCATTAAATCGTATACACTATCAAATCTCTATTTGAATAATTAGATATTGGAAACATTTTCTATCTTGGATTGATAAACTTAAAATGTTGAAACAAATCAGATAAAAATTAAAAAAAATAGAAATTTGGAATGAAGAAAATAAAATTAATCCTTTTCACATCGAATTATATTATAAACTGAGATGGCGAGTCACACTCGATATAGAAGTACAAAAAGTTAAACAATAAAAACCTGATAAAAATGAGCATAAGTGATATTTAATAATTAATTATATTTGTCAGTATATACTTTAATACAATATATAGAAATACAATTCATATAATGGAACTTTTACTGTATTTTATTTTCCACGTAAATGTCTTACTGTTAGTTTTAAATTGAAATAGTTTGTTGACTCGTACTATACATATTTATTAATTATATTTGTTACTATATACTGTAATACAGTATATAGAAATATCATTCATGTAACAGAACAATTGAAATAATATCAAATGAACTTAAATTTAAATTATTTTTATTTATGAATTTAAAGTATCATGAAACAAGTGTAAATTCATATAATATGGGTTTTACTGTATTTTATTTTCACATAAATGTCCTTAGTTTTAATTTGAAATAGTTAAATAACACATTCTATATATAATAATTAATAATATTTACTAGTATATACTATAATATAGATATAGAAATATCATTCATGTAATAGAACATTTAAATAATAGAAATATCATGTAACGAGTGTAATATTTATGTAATAGAGATTTTACTGTATTTTATTTTCCACGTAAATGTCTTACTGTTAGTTTTAAATTGAAATAGTTTGTTGACTCGTACTATACATACTAATTAATTATATTTGTTACTATATACTGTAATACAGTATATAGAGATATCAATCATGTAATTGGATGTTTAAATAATAACAAATGAACTTCAATTTAAATTATTTTGATTCATAAATTTAAATTATAATGAAACGAGTGTACCTAATATTCATATAATGGATATTTTACTGTATTTTATTTTCACATAAATGTCTTAGTTTTAAATTAAAATAGTTTGCTGACATTTACTATATATAATATTTAATCATATTTACTAGTATATACTGATATATTATAGTACTATATATAGTAACTGTATATATACTACAGTACTATAATACTGTAATATATTTCTAATGAGTAACTAAAATATACTGTAATATATTTCTATGTACTATAATACATAGAAATGCCAATCATGTAATAGAACATTTAAATAATATCAAATATCATTCAATAAGTATAATATTCATATAACAGATGTTTTATTGTATTTTATTTCCACATAAATGTTTTATTGTTAATTTTATGTTGAAATAGTTTGTTGACTCATACTACATTTAATAATCAATTATATTTTTTAGTATATACCGTAATATAGTATATAAAAAATCATTCATATAATGGAGGCTTTACTGTATTTTATTTTCAACGTAAATGTCTTATTGTTAGTTTTAAGTTAAAATAGTTTGTTGACTCATACTATGTGTATATATGTGTATATATATAAAAATGTACATAGATATGCAGGTTATATGTGAAAGAACTCTACCTGTCTCTCCATCTTTTTCCATTATTTTTCTGGAATATAAACTACTACCGTTGGTGTTACCTTTACATGTATATATATATATTATATACCTACCGAGTGGAAAAACTAGTTTCCCATGTTTGTCTTCATGGTTCTTGATGGATCGACCTCGATCGTAACGAACGTCAAGTTCAATGAAATCGTTACATTCAACGTCACAAAAAACGTCCTTCTTCATTACGTTACTTATCATCCATACATTATATTATAAATAATAAGAAAATAATACATTAAGGCTAACCCAAATGTTACTACAGTTATTTTCTTTTCTTTTTTTTTTTTTTTAAATAATATTTCACTTGCATATAAAGTGATTTTATTGAGTTGAAATACAAAGTTGCATTAACTGAAACAATTTAATAAATCTTACGAATTATTGATTCAACTTAATATTTTTATATGAACATTTATTTATTTCTTTTCTCTATTAAATACAATATTAAATTTGTTTAAAAATATATATTTATTAAATTTTAAATATATTTACTAATATTATATTATAACCTAAAAGTTAGTATATAAATATGTATAATATAATATATTACTATAAATACAATATTAAATTTATTTAAATATATTTATTAATATTGTATTATAACCCAAAAGTTAGTATAAATATATACCTAATATTATATTCATATAAATACAATATTAAATTTGGTTAAGTATATATATTAAATTAAATATATTTATTAATATTATATTATAAACCAAAAGTTAGTAAAAATTTTATTTTTTATTTTTAAATAATATTTAATTTGCGTATAAAATAATTTTATTAAATTGGAACAAAAATTGCATTAAATAAGACAACGCAATTAATTTCAAAAATTGTTGGTTCACCCTAATATTTTTATATGCACATATTTTTTTTTCTTCTCTCCATTAAATAAAATATCCATTTTACTTTAAAAAATTTAACAATAACAAATAACTTATATATATATAGATAAGTCTTTATACTTTAGTATTCTGCTTTCACAAACTCGTTGCATGATGACATGAGTTATTTACGTCATCGTTACTGCAATTGCTGGTGCATAACAGCAGCACCAACACCAGCAACACCACCAGCATCCGAAAAGAAAAAAAATAAATAAATAGAGATAGAGAAAAAAAATAGAGAAATACCGGTTCGACTACTAATACCTGGATAAGGACTTTGAACAAAAAAAAGTGTAGTATGAAGACGAATAAGACGAATGAGAAGAAGAAGAAGAAGAAGAAGAAGAAGAAGAAGTAGTAGAGAAAAAAAAAACAAAAAAAAGAAAAAGAAGAACAAGTGGAACGGCTTCCAATTATCGAGGATTGTAGGCGGAAGTAACACTGAAGGACTTGTTCGTGTCGCGTAGAAAAAAAAATCATCCTTAGGAATAAGTCTCCTTTTCCTATTTTTCTTCCTTTCTTTCTTTCCTGTCTTCTTTCCACCATTTTCCTCCCACCGCTCTTTTCCAACTCATTCTCTTTCTCTTTCTTCCCTCCCCCTCCTCATCCTCACCCATTCCCCCTTCCCCCTTTTGTACCACTATCTCTCGCTCGTTTTTACCAGGTACTCTACCTGCACGGAATAATAATATGAGATAGATATACATATAGTAAACTTAGTCTACGGCATCATTGTGTAACAAGCATAGTTGAGGAATAGACGATATCTTTTCTCAACGTAGAAAATCCGCATCAGCAATCTCGATCGTCGAGGACTTTTGGATTAGGACGAACTTTTGAGATGATGATGATGACAAAAAAAGAAGAAGAAGAAGAAGAAGAAGACGAGAAAACGGAATCGTTATTATTTCCTTCGGAATTTTTCTATCTCTCTCTTTATCTCTTCAAGGACATATATTTACAGGAAGGATGATGCAAAATTAAAGCTGATTTATTATTCATTGAACTTTTTGATTGAATAAGATGATGAAGCAATGTTTTACAAGTAAATTGAGATCAACAGAAAATAATTTTTAGGTTATGTCTTGCAAATTTCGTTGTTGGAAACTATTTATATTTGTTTTTCAACATTTTTCATTGGATGGTATAAAGAAAATGGTGGAATGTCGTTAAAGATTTAAAATATATTTGCTATTTGCTTAAAATTTGAAAAAACATTTATGTTTTTTGATACAGGATTATTCAAAAAGGATAGTACACAAATTAAAACTGATTTATTGTTCATTGAACTTTTTGATTCAATAAAATGGTCAATAGTTGTTTTACAAGTAGATTAAAATCAATAGGGGAAATAATTTTTAGGTTATGTCTTGAAAATTTTGTTTTTTAAAACTATTGGGTTGTTCGGAAAGTAATTTCGTTTTTTTTTGTGAAAATGAAGACAATTTTCGTTCCGAGATTTAATCTAGGATTTTCAAGTAGACGTAAACAGTTGAATATGATAAATTTAACCTCTCACCAATTTTACGTGTTTTTATTTCCCGATTTGCAACAAATAATTTCTTCGTTGTGTCAGGAAAAAAACAAAATTACTTTTCGAACAATCCAATATTTATATTTGTCTTTCGATATTTTTCATTGGATGGTTAAAAAAAAAAAATATGGCAGAATATCATTAAAGGATGTAAAATATTTTTCTATTTTCTTAAAATTTGAATTAACGTGTATGTGTATATCGATACAGGATTATTCAAAAAGGATGATGTAAAATTAAAATTGATTTATTATTTATCGAACTGACATACACAAAGCAGAATAATATACATTGATAAACAACCTGCATAAGTTAGTTATTCATAAGTTACACGTCCGTTTGCGTAGATGAGTAGACAATAGTATATTTATTCCCAGACGCGTTCCAACATTTACCCAGTTATCCAACCCACGGTACCAGAGATTTTATTCTTCAAATATACCAAGTATTATAAAAATATGCTGAGCATACTCAACATCCTTAACGATCCTCACAAAAAGAAATTCGTTTACATCTATCTGTCTCTCAAAATACTCAGATACCCTAATTCAAACAAACACACAACTTTCGAACCACAAACGTACGATTACCTTTTAATCATTGCATTCTATTATGAGGAGGCATGTCAATTTACTAACGTATAAATCAATTTTAACTTTTGTATTATAACTCAAATTATATCTAAAGATTAATCAAAAGTTCTATTCATTACTATAATAATAAATCAAACAATAGTACATCAAACAATATATATATATATATAAATTACAACTATATTTACAACCAAATAATTATAAAAAATCACTTTAGTAACCAATAACAGCATATTTCAAACGAACAAAAGTTACTAATGAAATTCGAACGATCATTTTCTCTCTCTCTCTCTCCTCCTACACGTTCCTACATATAGATACAAAAAAAAATCAAAATCATTCAATGCGAACGAGCAAGCGAGCGAGCGAGCAAGCAACCAACCAACCAACCAACCAAGCACGGCATAAAATTACGTTACGCTAATGGAACTTTATTACCGATACCACGTCCATGACAAAATGCAATATCCATTGAAATTTCAACTCCAATTTAATAGGCATGCGTGTACGGTTCCATCCTACCCCTCATCACCCTACCATTACCCCTACCCCCATCCCCAACTTGCGATTTCTTCTTTCACGCACATCTATCTTTCTCTTCACCCTCTTTCTCTTTCTATAACCCCCCTCCCCCTCCGATTACGTTCCCACAAATGTACCACCATATATATGTAAATGTATGTGTATATCTATGAGGATAGATTTTATCGTAAATTATTTTTTATTTTTTATTGCTAATTTAAGGATTCATTATTTAGAGGTTATCTAAGTCTCTAAGGTTTCTGTAAGTTTTTAATAGATGGCGCTATATTACAATCTCCATTAATTCAATTTATTCTATGTCACACGTTTTTCTACAGATTTAAATACTGCATAACCTTACTTTTTCTATTTTTTTTTTGTATTATTATTTCATATATTCCATTCTAACTGTGGTATTATATTTTGTGTGTTATTATAATTTTACTAAATAATTTAGAATTATATTAAATCAACATTTTATACCAAAGCCACAGTAACGCGTGGCTAGAGCATCCTAATATATATATATATATATATATATATATATATATATATATATATATATGTGTGTGTGTGTGTGTGTGTGTGTGTGTGTGAACGTAATCGGTCAAGCTAAGCACTCTTATAGCGACATTTGAACATATGACGTTTTCATACACCGACTTTGCAATAAGTCCTGTCAGCTAGAGGAAACAAGAGAGACAGAGATGGAAGATCCACATGTTTGCTGGTTGGATGCATGCATGCATGCATAGCATATAATTGCAACATAACCGGAGACACGTGTACGTAAAGCCTGCTTTCACACCACCTCTTCTAACCCTTTCTATGGATCCCTCTCTTTCTCTCATTCACATATATATATATATGTATAATATGTGTATATATGTCGATCGTGTTACACATTCACAAATGTCGAGTATTTCCAAGTTATTACACGACGTTTGACATCAAATACGTACTAGTATTAGGTGCTTTCGCGTGATATTTCGATTCCAAGTTTCCTAATACCCTGCTTACTGTGTCTATTTCCCCCCTTACCCCTTCCAATTTCCCCTTTCCCCCTCTCTCATTCTTTATGTATAATTATATGTATATGCATATGTATATATATATATTTATGATTTAATACAAAGTCGTGCTTTATAGATCATACACGTGTATGTAAGCTCGTATTAATGCACGTGTATAGGTAAATATGCGTGTGTGATTACTTGTCAAATAGGGGTGGGGGGGGGAGGGATGAAGTTTACACCGGAGGAAAAAAACTGTTTTACCTACGGATTTTGCGGTCCTATTACTTTTTTCCGACTTTTTGTTCGTCGTCAATATTGACATTTGTTTTTTAAACTTCCCATTCTTTTTATATCTTTCTTTTTTTTTTCTTTTTTCATAACTGCCCGCTTAAGTTGTTTGATTTTTTTCTTTTTGTGTTTTTTTTTCTTCTCTCTCTCTCTCTCTCTCTCTCTCTCTTCGTTTTTGTTCCTTTTTTTTTTAACCACGAATATACGTGTTTACTTTCTTTTCTGTCAACTTCGCAAATTTTTTTTTCCATTTCATTACTTTTTTCTTTCTATTCTTTTTTCATTGCATAGGAGGAGAATAATTGTTAGTAAAATTAAATGTGAAAAAATTTAAGTGAACTGAGAGAGAGAGAAAGAGAGAGAAGTTTGGAAGAAAAATAATGGATGTCTTACAATTACTTAGAATATTTGTACCACCCTATATATATTGTACTCATATATTATGTTTCGAATATCAAATTAGACATCTGGAAGTCTCAAACAGGTTGTTTCACGGTCTACCCTTCTTTACATAGTCGTGTATTTATGTAAACAGTTTGCACGTTACCAAAAACTTCTCCCTCTCTCTCTCTCTCTCTCTCTCTCTCTCTCTCTCTCTCTCTCTGTTGCGGTTGTACTTATCTGAGAATAAATCATCCTAATGCATTAAAAATATTAATAAAAACATAATTATGCATTAAACTCGTTAATTACTTATCGTATAACAACGAGTGAGACTCGTGATAAGAAATTTGGGCTTAAAAATCAATAGGCATGAGCCTGACTCGTGATTCAGTTGTTCTCGTTATTTTTTTACTTTAAATTACGTATATTTCTTCACGCGTTTATAGGTTAGAATTCCTTAAAAGAATTAAACAATCCTAATATTTATTATATCAATAAAAAGAATATATGTATAATATTAATAATAATAGTTATTTTGTTTACCGTGACTAATTTGTGAAACAATTTGTGAACTTTTGTGTAAACAAAAATAAAAATTGAAAAATGATTTAATTACTTGTTTCTTATTAATTTGTCTAATAAATTAAGTTCGGCAATGAACTTTCGAGTTCCTAATGCCAATTAATAATAATAAAGGACCCATAACCTTTTTGAATGATTTAATAATATTCTCATTCATTCTGAAAACAATATAAATAAATTTACTTGTCCAATCAGATCAGATGAACTTTACTATAGTAAAGTAGTTCCCTTTGGAGTACCACAACAGAACATTGCACTTAATATATCGAGTTTAATTCAGATTAGCCATCGAAAAGCTCTTACTTATGTGTATATATGTGTGTGTCTCTATATATATATATATTTATACTTAAAAGTCAATACAAGAGATTAACATGGGCTGAAAGGAAAATGGAAATACTCTGCAATTCGTTAATAACATACGATTATAACATAACCTAATAAACGGTCGAAGTAATTAGCTATGGAATAACAACATTCACTCGATCGGTTATATCACATTACAACATCCGTCCCTAATTAATAACCCCCACAAAGATGAGGACAAACTATTGATGAAAGCCACGGGAAACGTGAACGTTAAACGTAACTACTAGCTTATCGTTAGAGTATTATATAATGAACGGTAAAACGATTTGTCTGACGTTCTCTAATTAATGTGTTACCTATTGTGAAAACAGATGCTTATTGTACGTCTCCATTTGTTCAAGAGAAACCCCCTCCCTCTCCACGGTTAATAATAAATAAAATAAACATATACGACTGAAGAAAATAATATGATTTAAGGAAGTTAAGTTGATCAAATTGTATTATATACAGAAATAAGGATTTAAAAACCGTGTATGATTTTATATATATAAACAAGAAATATTTATTTCTTATTATTTCATATTTAAATATTAATTTATTATTATTCATTGATCTTATGCACAAAAATTGTGCCTTTTGTTATGTGTTTTGATTTATTATATTATACTTCAAAATAACCTAAAAAAATAAATTAATGAAAAAGAAAAAAATTAGATCCCTTAAATCGTATCTGTACGTTTTAAAAATTACCAAATATTTTATTACAAATAAATATAATAAAACAATAAACATAAAACCATTAAGATATCGTTTAACACTAGATATACCAGACCAGCCATTTTGACTGGTCGGGCCATTTTAATTCAAAATTTCTACTTCATGTAACATTGGAGTTCTGTAAATAATTAAGCGTTTTGTTATTTAAAAATGTCTATAAATCCATTTATCTATTAAAATTATAATTGTTAAACATTTTTTGGTATTTTTTAAGAGTAAATAAAGACTGGAAGCCTCAAAAAGCATTTTTTTTATACACCAGTCATTTTGACTAGTGTGGTAGAAATAGGTATATTGAAAATGGTGGTATATCTAGTGTTAAAGAAAATTATTATCTCAATTTAATAAAATAAATGAACAAAAATTTATATAAATAAATATAAAATAATTAATAAATAATTTATTATCGTTATTTAATCTAATAATAATCTAAATAATTATAAAATAATTTATTATTATTTAATTTATCAAACAAAACCGCAAAATAATAAGAAAACAAACATAACCTTACTTATTAAGAAGTTATACTAGCATACTGTCGGTAACTAACACTAACCAAACACATATAACTAAACACTGTTTGCATGAACCAATATCGTTGACGTTTCTGAACAATTAAACTACAAATGGGTACAACTGTTGACACTATATTCAATTAAAAACTTTGAAGGTACGATGTAGGGAGTGATTAGGAACTTCAGTATTTTTCTCTTAGTAACTTCATTTGTAATATTATTTAATAAATATGTAATATATATCCTAAAACAATGTTCAAGTATGTTATAAACTAATAACACATGTATGTATATACGTATATGTATATACGTATATCGACCCGATGAAGAGGGGTGGGGGATAAGTAGGAGTATAGAATCATATCGTTAGTATACCTTATCGAAGATGCAACACATCAGGACTATTGTGATCCTTTGCATAAACGTCGATGCCTACGACCCAATTACCGCAGTTACCTGCCGTTAATTCAGCCAAACTATAAGCCCTAGGAGGAAATAGATGATTCGACTTCCGTGCTCGATCGAATCGTTCTGCGTTCCAATTAAATTCCCCCCACCTCTCTCATACGTAGGACGCCCTTACCTCTACTCCCAACCCCGTAACCCCTCCCTCCTTCATCATTTTCCACCAAGCATCCAACATTCGTTCAAATGTATCAACTGATTGACGAAACGTACAAGCGTGAAAATAATTAATTGCCTGACACGTTGATACGACGATAAACATTACCGTGTTGCTTTTTATTCGTTCTACTTGGTATGATGTCAATGTGAACAAAAAATAAAACATAGAAATATATTCGATTCGTTTGTACGATTTTATTGATAATTTCAAAATGAAATCGTAAAAGAAAAGATAATTTTTAACGACGTGTAAAATCAGTCTGAATCTCAAAAATGTTGCGTGAATATGAGGATGTTGTTTGATTTGTTTTGTTTAATTAATTTATGGAAGTTTTTGAAGTTGCTGATCACAGAGGATAGATACCAAGAGTCCGAACGTAATGTTGAAAGAATGGTATCAATTTAGGGAACAAGATATTTTGCCGTAATACGTAATATACACGTAACATGATATTTACGTGTAATAATATAATAATAGTATCGGTACGTTCTGAATACTTGCGCAGCTAGTGGCAAAAAAGAGAACTATGATCTGGGTCAAGAAATAACTACCACAAAAAATGTGAAAAATCCTATATCGTTCGGACTCCTGGTATCTATCTTCCGTGTTGCTGATTATGAATCTGATGTTATTTTTTTTTTTGTAAAATAAAATGGCGGTCCGAAAATGATGAACTGAACATGGCGGACTGAAAATTTCAACTTTTGTATTTAAAAAATGATTTAATATCTTTTAAAATTTATATGGAAGCGTTTTTTGCTGGTCGTTGTTATTATCTATTTATTATCTTATATTAGATTACCTTATATTAAATTCATTTGTAATATATGTATATTAATTTATAATTACATACCATAGTGAATAATACAGTTTAAGGTTTTTACAAGTACAGTTGTGCATTACTGTACAAATTCATGGATATAAATGAAATAAGCAAATACAGACAACAAATTTTTTTGATAATTAATTAACTAAAATTGTTTAATGAACAATATAAATAAAATTGGAACGCGAATAAGAGACAATATGTAATAGTAAGGTAGTTTGAAAAAATATTTCTATAAATTCTAATAAGTTTTACAATCATTGCAACTGTAAAACTATTACTGTATTACTTATTGTGAGGTTAGGTCTCACTAATTTTTCACAATCAGTCATAAATCGGACATAATACGATAAAATAGTTCATATCTAACAAATATTGGTATCTGTAAAAACATAAATACGAATACCACTTTACGAATTGTACGTAATACTGTATAATCTATTACAACCATGCATCTTATTGTTTAAATTAAAAACGTATGTCAGCCATCTTTTAATACGCGTGTACGACTGTAAACAAACATGGACGACTATTCGTCGAATATTTTCCACAACTCGTCCGCAAAAAAAGCCAAACACATATTCCACGTCATATTTAATTAAATTAAATGAATTATTTATTAATAAAAAAAAAATAAATAAATCCCAATAAAATTAAATTAATTAAAATCCCAATTAAAGATTAATTAAAATCCCAAATTAATTAAAAGTTAGTTAAAAGTCCCTCCCAAAAAAATAACATTTATATATTTTCTTTTCCTTTTTATTTCGGCATTGACAAAGTTATCGACGTTAATAATACAAAAAAGAAAATTTCCAAAATCGTAACCCGATCAATCGAACAACAACGCACCCCATACATTTATTGTATTTTTTGTTTAAACAATCACGTATGTAAAATAGTTTTTGAACAAACTGATATACGTAAAGATAAAAGTGAAAATAATAAAAAAGAAATTTAAACAGTAAATAATAAAAAGAAAAAAAAAAGAATAAATCTCAAATGGATTTTATTTCTATTCTTTTTGGGGGAGTGTAAAAGATTGAGGAGAGAAGCTAAAGAAGACTTTTCTTTCGTAAAAATGGCGCTGAGACTTTCTAGAGAGACGTGTACTTTATCGAGGAGAAAAAAAAAGGGGGTGGAATTTTGCCAAGGCCGATATGCCACTAGCAGCCGCTACCAACACCACCACTACCACCACCATTACCATCGACCACCCTCATAGTCGTCTATTTTATTCTTTAGTCAATGACACTTGGTGCTGAACATACAGCTGGAACCTCTACTACGTGTTTTCTTTTTTTTTATTTATTTTTTTACCCTCTCAAATCGTATCGCATTAAACCTGTTCAATGTTTCTTGAGAAATAAAGAGAGAGAGAGAGAAAGAGAGAGGAAAAAAATTAATACACAAAATGATTTCGATAAATCAATGAACGATGTACATTTGAAACCAAAAAAAAAAAACAAAAAAGAAAGAACAACTGTAAACATCGTAATATAATACATACCAAAAAATTGAACTCATAAGGGTGATATCTACGTGAAAACATTGCAAATCAGGTTTTAGATAACATGTATATATACATGTATGTTATTACCACTTATGTGGTGGTTTGAAAACAAAATTTCATGTTGAAATCACTTAAATCGGTTCGAAATATTAGGTCGTCCCGAAAACTTCTTTCTTTTTTTGGTGATAAGTTAAACAATATTGCATTTGTAACACACTATCGACAGGTCGGGTATTTCTACCCGTTCCACAGACTGGCGCTAGTCGGCGGGTCGCGTATTAATACGTTTTATGCAGAACGTAAGCTAAGTTTCAGTAAAACACTTACTAATGCTTGTTTCTTTTTCATTGTCACTAATTTTTGAGCAGGAATGATGTTTTTGGTKGTTTTTTTTGTAAAGCCTGACCAGTGTTTAGTCCTAAATTTATTAATTTTTAAGAAAAACTAATAATTTTATGAAATGTGTTATTTTGACATTGCAAGCTTCGTACTTACAAAGTAGCATAAATTCAGTTGATTGATTTTGATAGCATTGAGTTTAAGTTTTCTACATCTTCGAAATACTATTTGATACCTATTTTTCAAATTTCATTGAAATCCTACTATTAGATGTGAAAATATATCATGTTTTCTAAAAAGTGCACTGCTTTCATATTTCGCTCATTTTCGCCCGCTACACGCGTGAGTCAAGCTCACGACGTTTCCGACGATAGTGTGATAATATACCTTTTCTCTGTATTTTACGTTATTTTACTAAATAATATCGATTCTACTCTACTTTACCATTTTCTATACTTTAAATTATTCAACCTAAAAAATATTGTGCCTGTAGAATTACTGAAAAAAAAAAGAAGAAGCTTTTGGGACGATCTAATAGTACCCCAAAATAAAAACTACCCTCATTTATATTTAAATTTTTATTTTTATTTCATTTTTATTCATATAACTCATCCTATCGTATGAGGTAAATCCAAAAAATAAGAAATAATATTTTTCAATAATGACTCCAATGGCCTTCAGTAAAAAAATAAACAGATGATCTTCCATCCGACAATACTAAAAGTAATAAAATATTATCAACCCTTTCGGTATGAGTATTCTGCCCTATTTTAAATAAAAACTGTGCTTAACACTAAACCTACCCAACACTTCACTAATATACACCCCATTCCTACCATGAGTTGCCAAATATATAAAAATTAAGAAAAAAAAAGCTGTTTATCTAATTTAGAAATGAATAATCAACATTTTACGCCATTTTACCAGATTTTTTCACAAATTTTATCGTCCTGATTGATTTATTGCTAATAAAACAATGATAAACAATATCTAACGCTCTTACATATAAATAATCAGATTGATGCCGGATATATCCGACACTTGTACACACAGATCATCTGATGAATGCCGGATATATACGGCACTAGTATATACGAGTAATGAGATAGATGTCGGATATATACGGCACTAGTATATACGAGTAATGAGATAGATGCCGGATATATCTGGCGGTGTTACTAAAAAGCTAAAAAAAATAAACGTATATATATACATATATTTCTATATATTAATAGATAATAATAATGATAATAATAATATAGATAAATAGATAAAGATAGAATGAGATATTTCGTAGAATGCCTTATGGCGATTATCCAATTCGCCGTGTTAATCGTCAATTGCGCGTGACGACGCAATAGTAGAACCTACAAAATAGACGACACGAAGAGATAGCACGTAGGAGTCAATTTGATTCAATCTAATCCCCCTAGCGTTTTATAAATGGCGAATCAAATCAACGGTGAAGTAAAGAAAAAAGAAAAGTACGAAAAAAAAGGGAAGAAGAAAAAGGTAAAATTGAGAAATTAGAAAGTAAGAAGACAATTTTTGATATCATTAGCATCAATTTTTACTTATACACAACTTATAGGGAACATAAATGGTAGAGGGAGCCACTGTTCAATTAACAAGGTGCATCGAATGGATGGATGGATGGATGGATGGATGGGATACACGAGAACAATATTAATCTTCCCTTAACCGATCTCACCCATGTAACTAGCCTTTTGATTATGATCGACGAGAGACAATACATATGGTTACTACATACCAATATCTGATGATAATAAATCCAATATTATTACATATTTAGACAGAGAAATAACAAATAATATCGATTAAGATGTTTGATCGATTGTTCAACAAAATTATTTAACCAGGTTTTGCCGACCTGACAAAAGTTTCATCAAAATTTTTTCCCCTTTAGGTTCAGATAAAACTGACTGACTTATGCACATCTCATTTCGTTTTTAGTAATCTTATCTTCAGTGTTCCCATGAATTCTAAATTCTATTCCTATATTTTTTTTTGTATTATGTGTTTATCTATATTTATTCATATTTTGTTGAATACTTGGTATTGATCTTTTAAATGAAACCACCCACAAGGTAGTTATCCGACAATTTTCTCATGACACCAAAGTGGTGCCATCGGCGCTTCTAAATCTTATCCTTCTATTTTTTTTCTTTATATTTATTCATATTTTGTTGGATATTTGGTATTTATTTTTTAAATGAAACCACCACAAAATCAGTGCTTGTTTGATAATTTCCGTATGGTATCAACGTGGTGTCACTGATACTTTCCCGATAATTTCCGCATGGCACCAACGTGGTGCCACCGAGACAACATAGTATTAAATGAACCACCAATCCCATGTCGAGTATGACTCGATATAATATTTGTTACACATTTTACACTGTTACAATATAACATTTTATTAAAAGATAGTTATTTTTTGATCTATTTTGTAAATTAATTAAAAAATTGCTAAAGGTTAAATTTTAAAATGAGACACAGAAGTATTCGAATATTCGTATTTACTGTAAATTTGTATTAATTGATATTTACTTGTAAAATATAAAAATTATTCATAATTCATTGTACGCAGAAATCTATTTTAGAATTAATTAAATAATTTGTTAAATCGACATGAATTTAATTGCAAAAGAATAATTTTATTGTTAAAGAAATATTATTCTATTTAAATGTTACGAAAATTTTTTCTATTCTATAACAAGAGTATATTTATCTACGTAAGAAATAATGAGAATGCAATTATTATTTTATTGTAAGCAATACTTAACCCTCATTTGTAGTATCTTCATAATACTTTTCAAACGATTGGCATATTTTGTGAAATTTATTGTCTTGTTCATTATGTACAATATTACAATGAAAAATGCTACTTTGAAATAAAATGAATTTTAATGTACTAATTTAAAAATTATCAAATACGTTTCTGTGTATTAAAATTTTGAAATATTATAACAGAAGAAAATATTGATTGTACTCAATTGTTAGTAGCGGTTTAAATACTCCTGTAACTAATTATAAGTACAGTAAATCGCAAAAGTGTTCGGTATTAAAATTTAAAAGAAAAAATATGAATGATACACTTAAATTTTAAAAATAATGTTGCAATTACTATAATACACAATTATCGTGATCATGTAAACAATATTTTGAAATAAATCGAATAATATTTCTTGAAATTATTAAAACTTTAATTGAACATTGTTATATTCAAAGAAAACCTAATTTAGAAAAAAATGTAAAAATTAACGTTCTACTGTAAAATACAGTGATGATTCGCGTGATATTATATGGGTGTGTGGTTGCAAACAGCACTGAAAATCTCGTTTTTATAAATTGCATCTAAGACGAGTATAAATAATTAAATATTCTTAAAAACAATTTAAAAGAATATTGTGCTACAAAATTGCTCTTATTGAAAAATATTTATTTCCAACAAGATAATGATTTAAAGCATAAGATCAAAAATGTAAAAGACTTACTATTATATAATACACCACGTGTATTACATGCACCCCCAAACAGTCCGAACATAAGCTTCTTTGAATATTTGCGGGTGAAATTCGGCAAGAGATTACAAAATTATGAAATAACTTCAAAAAATGTTTTAAAGCAAAGATTTGTAGAAATATGGAATTGTATCCCATTTACAATAACCGAGAAGTTAATACACACGGCATACAACATCGTTTCAAAGCCGTAATATAAGCCAACAGAGGTTAAAATAAATATTAATAAAAATACGATGCGTATTATTAAATATATTCGAATACTTTTGTAAACTCATTTCAATGCATCTGTTTAACGAATGTTTAATAATTTCTACAGATTATGTCCGATTTGCTTCAAATTTTGCATACATTATCTCAATAGTTGCTGTGAATCACCGTATACCCCATTTTACAGATTAGTTAGAATAAATCTTTTCTATTATTAAAGTACAATTTATTAAGAAATGGTAGAGATCAAATTTTATGTGAAACGACATGATCATTAAAGAAGAGAAAGTATGAAATAGATCCTATAGTCAATTGACAGTTAAATGAGATTATGGAAGGTTCTAGGTTAGGGTTATGTGTATTAATATGATGTGATACGTCAATCGATACTTATTGTGAGATGCGTTTGTTTATGAAAAGATGAATGAGGGTGTGACATACCTTGAGAGTGTTCGATATATCTTAAATGATTGTTAATTAATCGAAGGAAATGCATATTGTTGTTTAAAAACGCGGATTATAAGTTCGACGTACYGTTCTTTTTGAAATCCAYTGTTAGACTGGGTCTCATTGTCCTCTACGAAAGTCAGTTAAAATTCTTTTATTGATTCTTGTTAATATGACTTTCCAATTAGTGTTAACGTTATACATATGTAGTTTTCGAGAAGTCATATAATCAACAATCAATAAAAGAACTTTAACAGAGGACAATGAGACAGTTTAACAGGTGATCTCRAAGAGAACGGTACGCCGAACTCATACTTCGTGCTTTTAGACGAGAGTATACATTTTTTTTCGATTAATTATCAATCATTTCAGGTATATCTAACACTCTAATATATTTTACTAATATTTTGAATTATTTAAACTAAAATAAATTTGTTTTTATGTTCCTTWCCAGTGATGACTTTGAACTGAAAATTTTCATGTAATAAAATATCAAATTGAAATTATTTAATGTTCAAAGTATTAGGTCTACCAAACAAACATTAGTTCAATTTTTCGTCACTAGGGGTAAGGCCTCATTTCCTAAAATGRAATATACAAATTGTCACCATGTTGGCAAGAGTTCAAAAGTAATTAAATTAATTAATTGTTTAATTTATGAATAATTTATTATTTTATTTTAGTTTAAAAATGGACAGAAGTTTCCTGTAAACCTATTAATAAATATGTCATTTTTAAGCAAATGTACTTTATATTATTCATATTTTTATGGATATTAAACTGATTCTGGTACTAAAATAAGAACATTGAAATAATAGTAAAAATACAGGATGATCAATTATTATTTATAAAAAAAAACAGGTATTTTTCTTGTTTTTACAGTTACATCAACATGTACGATTTTTAGATAAAGCCTTTTTCTTTAAATTAGTTTCGTATTTGTTTAATTTACTCGTTATAAGTAAATATTTCAATTTTAATTCATTAAATATATAATTAAAATATTATATGTATTTATTTCTAAATATTCTTCATTCTAAAGATAGTATATTAATAGTTTTCAAGGAAAAATCTGGTAAACGTAACTATATACAATTTTAAAGTACAATTACTGTATATATAAATCAATTGATTATTTTCTACGTGATAATACGAGTTTCACTTCTAAGTGAAGGCCACGCACATTCTTTTTTATTCAGCCATTCAATTGTATTACGGTTTCTAATTGAATCGCTCAGAAGTCAATGAGGTTTAATCCAGAAAATAAAACTTGAGAATATTTATGTTTAATGATACATTAGTTTGGAAACTTTTTCAATTTATTCATTTGATTAGTAAAGTATTCAGATATTTTTTTGTAATAGGTACCAAACAATACGTGCAAATAAAAACCTTATGATTTCAATAGTTGTATTTTATAATAATTGCAACATTACATTCAATATTTAAATTTAACATAGATATTTTTAAAAATTTGAATAATCAAACATTTGAAAATACTTTCTCGTAAACTATTGTATAATATTTGATATATATATTCCTTCCTCATATAAATTCAAATCTTTCCAAAAGCTTGCAAAATCTGACATTCGTTAGACGTCCTGTTCTCTTAAATTCAAACCACATATATATGCATTATACTGAAACGTTTACAAAGCAATATATTACGCATCAAGTAAAACATTCGGAATAAACGTAAACGATGTGTAAAGCTTCTCTTTGTTGCATAACGAATAATGAATTAACTGTATTCCCTAGTAAAATAAAATGAATTTAATCATTAAACCCATTGCATGATTTTCAACAATACTATCATTCAACTTAACAATTAACTGTTATAATATTCATTAAAATAATAAAAAGCAATGTTATTTAAATGAAACAACAACAACAACACCTACAACAAATTAGAATAAATATCTTTTTTTATATATAAAAATTCAGTGTCTCATTGATGGTTTCCAATAAACCTTAAGACTACTGAGCCGATCTTAATGAAATTTTGTTTATTTTTTGTAATTATTTTTAGATGAGTGTATAAGGTAGTTTTTATAGCGATTATTTTTTATTTTTTATTGCTAATTTAAAGATTTATTGTTAAGAGGTTATCTAGAACTCAAGATAATGTAATTTTTTAATAGATGGCACTATATTACAATTCAATTATTTAATCTTTTTTTTCAGATTTACATATGACATAACCTTACTTTTTATATTTTTCCGAGTATTATTATTTTATGTATACCATTGTAATTTTAGTATTATTTCATTATTTTGTTATTTTATTTTACTAAATAATTTGAAATTATATTAAATCAACATTTTATGACAAAGCCACAGTAACGCGTGGTCGGAACGTGCCAGTAATATAATATAATCACAATTTGATAATACGAAAAGTTTGAGAAAGAAATTTGGATGATACAAAAAAAAGAAAAAGAAAAAGAAAAAAAAAGAAATATAAGTATCGAAATAAATAAAAAGGGAAGTACTCTATCAACGTTCCGAATAATTTTGACAGTTTGGATAGAAGGTTATTGGGAGTCAAAAGCATATACACTTTACCCATACATTCACAGGGGGAATGAAAGAGAGAGAGAGAGTAGAGAGAGAGTGAGTGAGTCACATATACTAATACATTCTCTTTTCAATGGGAAATGACATTAATCATCCAGCATCCGAGCGATTCAATTCGAATAATTCGCGCGACTCACTCGAACATCCCCCTAGGAACTTGGATAGCTTCGCAGAGAACGTATGGCTCGCCCTATACACACATACATAAATACATATACACATATANTTCAGTCTTGACTTTTTAATCGAACGTTTCGTTAAATAAATAATATATTTATTTATTATTAATTATATATATATATATATATATATATATATATAATATGTAGGTTCCTTTTAAGGAACTCGCTATCGATCGTACTGAATTCCAGAACGATACCTACACCCACATGTCATATATATATATATATATATATATTGAAGAGACACATTGCAAAATCTTTTTAGGAATGTTCTTAGGAACTGTTACGATTGAATATAAGATATATAACATTTTATACATTTTTTTAATTTTATTTTTTATTTTAAATACAGGTAACCCTCCTATAACATGGTAGATAGGTTCCTAGAAAATGCTATGTTGTGTGAAACCGTGTTGTATGAGACCCAGAGCCAGTACAAAAAAAAGGGGTTACAAAAAGGGATTAGAAATACTTTCCGTAACACTGTATCTTTAAAACGGCAAGCTTCGCCGCGGCTGTAAAAGTACAGTGTTGTAGAAAGGTTTTTTGAAAGGAAACTGTATTATAGGATGCCGTGTTGTAAGAAGGTTCCCGCAATTAATGAATCGTGTTATAGCGAAAACGTTTTATAAGATGCCGTGTTGTAGGAGGGTTACCTGTATTAGATTTACCGGAAAGTTCTGTCCGTTCTAATAAACAACGGTTCAATTTTTCGTTTCTAAGGATAATACATTTTTTTTAAATGCAATATACAAATTTTCATCACATTGTGGTAAGAAGTTATAAAAAATGATGATAATTATATTATTCAATAAATATATTAGTCAATTCAAAAGATATGAAAATTTATTACATACTTATATTTTATTTTGTACTATTTATGTTGTACTCGACAATAAATGACTATTATAAAATGCGCAATAGAAATTTTTTGTAGGAAATTAACTGCTCTATAAAAATGGTGTCTTATGTTTTGGCGATTAAATTAAGCGTTCAAAATATATTCATCATCAAACTTTCATGTGTACTGATTTCTGTCTCTGAATATCTTTTGAATGCTTAATTTAATCGCCAAAACATAAGACACCATTTTTATAGAGCAGTTAATTTCCTACAAAAATTTGTATTGCGCCTCTTATAATAGTCATTTATTGTCGAGTTATAAAATTCATAAACAAAAATGAAATTTGTCTAAAAATCATCAAATTTAAATCTTCAATATCATTCAAATAGTGAGGTTTACGGAAAAAATATAAGATACCTTTTTTGTAGAACATTAAATTTCCTACAAAATTCTTTTAGAACATTTTTCTGTACGATCAATAAATAATGAGGTATGAATTTTAATCTATTGGACTGAAAAAAAAATAAAAAACTGCGATGCGGAGGATTTTCCTATTAAAATTAAGAGCTCATATTTGGTGAGAATTTTTTTAAGGTTACTAGCAACCCATTTTTTCGTGGCACTTGTAAAAAAAAAATAATTCATTTTTTTGACCCACCCTAATATATATATATATTAAATATTGATAAAATTGGAATATAAATCGTGTCTAATTGTTCTCTTAAAATTTCAATTTATTTTAACTTAATAAACTTGTATCTCTTGGGATTAAATATTCTATTACATTGTTATCGACGATCGATAAAATAGGATCCTTTATTTATCTACGTTATTACGAAATACATTGAAACAAATTATAATTGTACTATAAAAATAATTAACAAATATGTATATTTATTTATATAATTATTATTAACGTTTATTTACTTATTAATTTAAAATTATTGTTGATAATAATTGCTCATATTGTTTCCTTTTTTCTTTCAGCATTCGACTCGTCCGAGGAAAGCGATGAGAAAAAAAATGTCGATACCCTTCTCGTACTTCCTGGATCCGACATGGAAATGTTCGATAGGCCACGCATTCCAAATTTAAACCCCGATTTTAATGATTCCGATGACTCATGGCCCTTATTTAGGCCAGGTTCCTTTGGTTATCTAAGTGATTCTCTTCAACGTAAGTATTCACCACATTATTTAATTACCATTGATATGTTTTTATTAACGGGAAGTATCCTGTGATTAATACATTGATTGCCATGTAGGTCATTGGTGACCACAAATGACCATTAGTAAAAATACATAATTCATAAATCAACAAAATACACACAACTCATAATAAATAATGAAAATTTTCATGTGGTATCGTGACAGGTAAATCACGTGAAATGAAAATGGTGGTCAACGTGTTAAATAAATTGGATAAACGGTAATACTAATATATATATATATTAATTATATATATTAATATTACCAATTTACAAATTTACCAATATTAAAAATTATATTTTATTATTTATATAATAATTTATATAATTTAATTATTTATATTTATTTATATAAATATATTTTTAATTATTTATATTTATATTATTTATATATATATAATATTAATTATCATCATTATTATTAATAAACAATATTAGGTGTCTAGCAAATATTTTTAGTTACGTTCTTCTATTACTTACATAACATAACTGATAATTTCAATGAAAAAAAAAAAAAAAAAAACATGCAAAAATAAAACCCACAACTTTTGTACATTCTAATTAAATAAAACTAATTATCCCATACTACAGGTGGAAACTGTTAACACTTGATGGCTCGTTTACATCTCCATGCTCGTAATGTGAAAACTCGTTCTGATCTATCTTCCACAAATTTCCCTGAAACGTATAAAACATTTATCTTTTTCTCTCTTTTGAAGAAAATTCTCTTAAAAGACATTCGACAATATTTGTTTACGCTCACTTTAAAATCTAAAATAACATTTCAAAAGAGAAAAATGAAATTGATGGTGTCTCGTTTATGTAAAATCAATCTCAAGGTAGTTCTCAGAGTGAACGGTTAAAAATTTTCAATAAGAATATTCTTCTTCTTTTTTTTTTTATTGTAGTATTCTTAAGAATGGAATCACTGGACTAACTGGATCGGAACTCAAATCAAAGATCCTTTTTTTTTTTTTTCATAAAATATCGAAGCTCGTAACTAATCATTATTCAAATTCGTTTAACTTTGCCCGCCATTTTGGAAAGGTCATTTATATTGACCAATGGCGTAGTAGTATATCGTATTGTACAATTGGTGAGGTTAGGAAATGTGAAAAGGACACTTTAGAGAGAAAGAGGGGGAACAAAAGTTATCGGTCGAGAAATGACCAATTGGCTTTGCGGATTCCAATTTCCTGCTCGTCACAGTTCATAGCCATTATTATTCAAGGACGCAGAAAGGCACCTATCGTTCGATACTAATCGACCGATTAAATTCACCGATTAAATAATTTCTCCCTCTCTCTCTCTCTCTCTACCTCTTTCTTTTGTTTTATAACCAATAAGATTTAACAGCTCGGTCGGTAAATAAAAGCAATATCGGTATTGAATAA
This sequence comes from Polistes dominula, assembly GCF_001465965.1. The sequence continues at coordinate 409,155 of NW_015149069.1, read as the reverse complement.
AGAAAAAAAAGAAATGAAATAATTGTTTCAGTCTTGACTTTTTAATCGAACGTTTCGTTAAATAAATAATATATTTATTTATTATTAATTATATATATATATATATATATATATATATATATATTTAATTAAAAAGTAAAAACTCTGAAAC
>NW_015149069.1:396581-407482 GCF_001465965.1 Polistes dominula | reverse complement strand
AATAGGAAAAACTGTATAGCTACATTCCGTCTCATTCTCTCGCAGGCTAAATCCTATATGTTTGTCTCTTTTTCTCTCATTATTTAGTATAGCAGCCGTTTCATAGCTTCGTTACATAGCTCCGTTTCCTACCGACCGCGTTTATTTACTTTTCAGTTTACTCCCATTATAAAGAAGTTTTCACTTAAAAAAGTAAGTTCCTATTTTACTTACTAGTCGATTGGGGTAGTAATTGGTATTTAACTTATCGATAATCGATTATCGAAATCTATAGATAATTACCGACAGGTAAATGAAATTATTTACGTCGTTTTCTCGATATTAGTTCAACTAAATTTCTGTTTTATTTCATAATCTTTTAAATACACGTCACGCAAATGAACGTTACATGTAAAAGTTTCGGGTAACATTATTTTTGTCTTAACATGCTAACCACCATATTTTTCGGTACAAATATGATATACAGATAACCCTTCTATAACACGGTAGATATACCGTGTTATGTGAAACCGTGTTGTATGAGGCCCAGAAACATTACAGAAAAGAAGATTACAAAAAGAGGTTAGAAATACTTTCCGCAACACTGTATGTTTAAAACTGCAAGCCTCGCCGCAGCTGTAGAAGTACAGTGTTGTACAAAGATTTTGTGAAAGAAAATCGTGTTATAGAATGCCGTGCTATAGAAGGTCAACCTGTACAAGGTACTTATACCAATTTAATAATTAATATTTTTATATAATATATATATATATATATAAATAATATAATAATAGGTATATATATATATGTATATACATACTTAACATTGCTTCAATTATTCTTCGATTATTCTCATAGAATTTTCATTGTCTTGTTTAATCCTCACTGTACAAATATTTCTCGAATTGATGCATTTCTTCTATTGGATCCACTTGGATTGTATCATTCTAAATAATATTAAACATAATCATAAATAAGATAATAAGACTTATACAGGTTTTGATTCACTTCAAATTCGCCATTTTGCAAATCAAGTTTTTTTCCCTATAGAAATATTTTATTAAAGAAAATAAAAAAGAAATGAAATAAATAAATCGTAAGCATCATTTTTGATTACAATGAATTAGTCTTATTTGCAAAACAGATGAATTTCAAATGCATAACCTAAAAATAATAATAACATAAATAAAAAAATGAATAACCTCCTCGATAGTTTCCAGATCGATGATATTGTCACAATTATCTTTTATTTGATGGTAGAAAGCTATTACTGTTGCATCTGTGCTAAGTAAAACACTTAGTCGTTGTAAAAGTGATGACATTTTGATATAATATGTATTCCTCGATTGAGCGTCCGTAGGTGTATTTAGAATCAAATTAGGTAGTAAAATAAATAATCCATGAAGCCCAGATTCTTTTCTTTGATAGCATAATTTTTCTACAATGGGATCTCTTAAATCATCTTGCTGAAAATCAAATGAGGAGAAAAGGAAGAATTTGACATTCGTCGAACAAAGGTTTCTACTTTCTTTATCGAGAACTTTGGTGATTTTGTAATACTCCAATGAATTAATAGAGGAATCCATCGTCGTTCTCTGCAAATCGAAAATAGCTTCGATTTCAGAAAGAGAAGCAGCTTCTTTAAGCAAATTGTTGAAACTCGTTGTATCAACTTCGTCGCGAATAACAACTGTTGCTCCACTATCGCGCCATTTAAGGACCCAATTTTCATGATCTTGAATTGTCTTATTAGAAACTAAGAATAATTGTTTAACTCCTTGTTCGATCATCCAGTCGATCAGTATTTTACCAAAAGTATTGAAACCCTCAACGACAAAATAACATTTGTCATTACGGAAATAATATTGAGGGATCAAATTGGAGACATTTTTTTCTTCTTCTAAATTTACCAGGACCTGCAGAAAAATACATTATTCATAAGATTATACATTTATCAAACTCACTTAATAAATAATCAATTACTTTTCCATAACGTTGACAAGCATTTATGTTTGTTTCTTCCGTTGTTCCATGAAGATTAATTCTTCGTGATACAATTGGTTTTATTGTACCCGCTTGCAGAGCTTTTCTCATTAATTCCGCTATTTTTSTTATCCTTTTTTGYGRCAACTTAAAAAGRTTTTGTAARYAGTAGCTGTGCATACTTATGAATCGCAAAAAATTATTTAGTGGTATCGGTTTGTAATAAATCTCTTTAGAATCGTAAATCAYTACCGAATATTTTCTATYTTTAACAATTTCCAAACAAGATTCCATATCGTTYAAGGTRGAATAGTTAGCAATTACTAAATCTAACCCTTYGTTGTTCGTAATKTTCTTAATATAAATKCTATATTCKTTAACATTAATAATATGAGATTGTGGTAAACGTGATTGCATCGATTCAATGATTCGTTTTTCTTCTTCCGTTTCGTAAGTAGTATAAACATCCAARTYATACGATAAAGATAAATTGATGAGAGCTTGTCCTACKTCGCTAGCACCGTAATGTATTAATACAGTTTTTATTTGATCAGATCYATRCCTATCCAAATGCAAAATACAGAATGCTGCAAAATAAGCTTGGGGAATTGTTGCAGCTTCTTCGAAGCTCAAAGTGTCTGGAATAATCCAAGTTAAATCTGGATGAGATAAAATTTCATTACTTATGGTGAAACNTATATATATATATATATATATATATATATATATTTAATTAAAAAGTAAAAACTCTGAAACAATTATTTCAATTCTTTTATATATAAAATTTACGAAAAAGAAAAAAACAATGAATATTAGTCGAAATTTGGTTTGAACGAATTGTATTTGAAAATGAGGCCACACTGTATATACATGTACAATACTTACATACCTATTGTACAAGATCCGTAAACTGAAGGTGATTATTGAGCTAGAAGATACCGGCTTTGCGCCAAACTATGCTATGCGCTTCCTTGAAATTAATTCGCAACGGCATGCTAAGAACAGAGTTAAAAAGACGATTCGAGTTAATTTATCTTTTAAAAGGATATTTTCCTCGAGATACTCGTAAAATGTATACCGTAGTGAAACTGCAATCATCCTTTAATAACAAAACATAATAAAGTTAAAAGTGATAACGAGCAAGATGAAAATGCAATAATAAATAGGAAGAGTGAAAAAAAAGTAAAAAAAAAAAAAAAGAAAAAAAACAAGTTTTAAATATTCTAGTTAGATCTGTATAATTGTAAAATTGATACGAACGAGTTCTACCTTATCGACCGTGAAGCAAACATTTGCGAATTTTTTTGTTCTCATGGGGAAAATCCTATCGAATTTATTGATATTTATCTATAAAAGGGTATCTTTATAGATAAATATCTGATATAATAAATCAATAAACGTATATACGAGTGTATCTAATTATCTTAAATTGCATAAAGGTAAACGATGCAATGTTATGTTCCAGTAATGTACCTGTTGTAATGAAATTACAATCAATTTATAATGTTCACCATTTCTCGCAAAAGTATCTTTTACTTTTTATCTCCAGAAGAAATAATAAATAAAAGAAGAAAAAAAAGAAACAAGTTTAAATATTTCATGTAAATTCATAATTGTAAAACAATTGATACGAACGAGTTCTACCTTACCGACTGCTAAGCAAACATTTGAGTTTTTTCGCGGGAAAATCAATCAAAACTATCGACATCTATCCGTAAACAGTATTATCATTAAATATTTGATATAATAAGCTGATAGTTTTACAATTGACCTAATAATACATCTTAAAATTGCAATAAAGTAAAGGATGCAATATTAAATCCTGATAATTTATACCTGTTGCAATAAAATTGCAAACACAATTTATAGAATATACCATTTTTCGCAAAAGAGAACCCTTCACTTTTAAACGAGATAATAATTGATTATTCGATCTTGTTCGAATAAACTTTCCTTTCATTATTGCATAAGTTTATCCATCCTATCGCAAACGTCCGTCTATTTAACTACAAAATAGCAAAAAAATAATTCTACAACAAAATATATATATATCTAATAAAAAGTTTATCCGTGTTTACGTATAATCGATGTAATTAATTTTACGTCATAATACGTAACATCTTCCATAATTATCTGGTCCGGTCGAGAATACATTAATATACGGGAACGTATAATCCCGAAATGAAATCGAAACTAAAGAATAAAAGTAAATTAATGACAGGAAGATTAAAATCCTTTGCAATCGAACCTTATGAATATATAAACGGGATATTACCCAACGCATACGTAATATGATATAATCATTTAAAACAAGAATGTGACCTATATGATATAACTAAAGATATTACATACAAAAATTATCAAAAATACAAAAATATGATAATAATAAAAAAAATATATATTTTATTTCTCCTAATCTTTGTTATTTCAGAAATAATGAACCGACTTAGAGAGCAAATGGCCAGTATTGCATCCCGTTTCTCATTAAATCCTGGATTTTCAACACCTTGGAGTAAAATTCCTTTGGGAGGAAACACCACTTCTACTACCAAGGTAAAACAATTTTTTTTCCCATCTTAAAATTAGATTCTATTTCAGGGGTACTCAACCTATTTCCTTTTACGAATCGCATACGTTTATTTTCTATATTCAAACAGCAGGCCATTCTTATTGGCGCTGATTGAAAATCGATAAATAAATAAAAAATAACTGAAAGGTCCTAAGCTTCCATAGGGAAAACGTGGGTCTTATAAGGAGATCACGTGTTATATATAAACCTATTTATTTTGCATTTGAAATTATAATTAAGAAAATAAATTTTATTAAACAATATTCTAGTATTAAATAACAATTAATATTGAAAATACTTAAGGTTGGCACGCTGACGTTAGGTTTAGGAATCTACCTTACCGACGGAGGCTTATTTAACGGTGAAAAACAATAAATGTATTTAAAACTTGGGCTCCAAAAATGAAGGGGTTGTTGGGTCAGGGGTGGGGTAGGAAATATTGGTAACAAGTCAATTTCACTTACTAAAAAAACGAAAAAGTAAATTCATGATTGAACGTGCCGGGGGATCCCCTCAATTAAGTATAGCTGCTCTGTTTTTTTATTAATAAAATAACGAAAATTTGTTAATTTTTATAGATTATCAATGGACACGTATTGACGATCAACGAAACGGTTTACAAGGACAACAGCGATACGGATGCAATTGTTTTCCGCGTACGTGTCATTGACGTTAAACCTCAAAATGATACGACAATTATAACCGAAAACGAAGATGGCGCGGTAATTCCAACGGTAACGAGTACTCCAACAGAAAATGATGGCAGCCAAGAGGTTACAACGCCACAACGAAGCGTTGAAACCGTAGAAGAATTCGATAATGAGATACCCAATCGAGGAGACGTCTTAAAAGCTTAACAAACTAAAATATCAAGAAGCAAAAAATAAGCATTTTTAATTAAATCAAAAAATAAAATAATAATAATAATAATAATAAAAAATAAAGAGTGGTCTTGAATTTTCATAGAAAATAAAATAATAATAAAAAAAAAGAGTAAAAATTAAAAAATAAAAATAAACTATCGGTAATAACATATAAAATTGTTTATTCCAACTAAAATATATTTGTTCCATATGTTCAAACAAAAGTCATTAATTAACATTTATATTAATCTGAATTTTTTACAAGAAATTTTCAATGGGAAAAATCGAGTTTTGAAAAAGTATGCTTTTTTTGTGGTAATGCGTTAAAACGCAATTATTATTGATGCTTTTTATAAAGTATAATGGTTAATAAATTGAAAAAAAAAGTTATTTTCTCATCGATAAAGATGAAAATGTCGTTAGTGACTTTTGAATGAACATAGACAATATAATTATTATGATAGTATAGCGAAAACGTTGTATCCACCAAGTCTATAATATACGTCAAATATACATACACATATATATGTATGTGTATGTATATATAAAGAGGAAGAAGAACAAATAATCTAATTAGTATAACGTATATTGTGTGTAGATGGTGGTGTACGTTTAGCAAACATATGCATGTGAAATGTAAATGTATATTTTAAATATGTGAATGCTATTTTACGAATATGACATTCTTGTAATTTATACACACACATATATTATATATAAATATATTAATTATAAATCGAGTTAAAAATTAGTCAAGTTAATGAAATAAATAAATGAAAAAAAAAATCAAAAAGAAATGTTTTAGTTCATCCTGAATTATTGTATGGTATATACCATTATAAAATCAGGGCTGGTGAAAAGCTTTTAAGTTCAATTAACTCTAATTGCTAGACAATAAAAAATGTTAAATTAAAAAACGTCTACGACGTAAATACGTTACTCCAGGGATAAGTTTGAATTTTTAACTGGTGATGCGCGTCGCGGTCACTTTGGTACCTTGGTATCAAAATTACGTCTCATTAATTTTGTTATTTATATATATATATATATATATATAAACCACATATAGTTTGGAAAATTAAGGAATATTATTTAAACATTTTGTTAAAAAAAAGAAATTTTTAGTTTGAAAAATTATTAGTAAATACATTTTCAAGTTAAATTCGAATCTCTGTAGCCTAAAACTTTAGGTTAGTAACTTCAGATTGGTGACTACCAATCAAAAGCATTCGATGAAACTTCAAGCACGACCCAAAACGACCAATCATGAATTTATTACTTTTTTTTTTTAGCGAAATTGATAGACGGCTCACAATTGGCTCACCCATCTCACAATTCCCCCACCTTAGAACCGATCGCTCTCGTATAAAATATTTAAAATCACGTTAATGTTTCAATACTAAATACATCCTATATTGCTTTTAACCCCTCTAATAAACTTTCTTTTTAGTCATCGATTTTTCAAATATCTTTTTTCAACCGACGCCAATGTGAGGTCCGTGAACGAAAAAATTGAACCCTTATCGGTCGTAAAGCACATGGGAAGTGATTTACAAATAATAAAAATATGTTATTAATAATTAAATAATTATTAATTCCATATATTTATAGTACTCTTTCAAAAATAAATAAATAAATAATAAGTTATTCTTATAATACTGAACAATTTTGTTGAATATTTACCGAAACCACTTATACTTACAAGGAGAGTGCAAGGTCTTGGCCTCACGGATTTTGTTCAAATTTTGTAAGATGATAGATTTTGCTTCCCTGTTCACGAATATATATGGTTATAGGGGGAACTATTCAATAATTTTTTAAATATTTGCAATTAAAGATGCTAAAGGTGCTATTGAGTCTTTAAATTTATTTCTGTAACAAAATATTATGTGTACTGGGCTTGGCATAACGACAACGGTTATGTCGACCGTAACGTAGGCAGCTGTTGTGGTTATGGTTCAAATCAATGCTGGAAAATTTTTTTTATTAATTTTATGTCTATTTTTATATTATTACTATTTTTTATTTTTATTTTATTCTGTATTTATATGAATGATAATGACAAATAAAACTCTTATAAGTTTTTTAGTCATTAAAGACATTTCATTTTCAACTTATTTGAAAATGAAACTAAATTGTTGTTCGCATCTTTCACTAGATCCGTCCTAGCTTGGAATTCCTTTCTGTGTCTATTAATCCCCGCGTATATACCATGGACGTTACTGCTTTGGCAATTTTCATCAATTTCCTGAACATTTTGTTCTAAAAATTGTCGCTTCTTGTTCTTAATTAAATTTTGAGTCGCTTGCCTAATATTGTGAAATTGGTCCCGAGTTAGATCCGTGTTTTGGGTCTGCCACGAAACCTTAAAATATACAAGTTTCGAGAATAATTTATTATATAATATTATTATAATATTATTTGTACTTTTAATTTGTAATTATTAATTTAATTATAAAAATGCGCGCCTGTCTTATCATTTACTTTTTTTGTAATTATTATAAAAATCTGCGCCTGTATGATTGCAACCCACCAGACACACTTTGAAAATGTGTGGTATTACTACTCTTTCGTACCACTAAATAAATAATATACAAGATGATTAACGAATATAAATAACTTTTATTGATAAATCACTATATATATATATTATGCATAATAAGTAATTATGTTCGGTCTTAAACACGAGGTAAGTCAAATGCGTTGTATTAAATTTATCGTGACTGCAGATACGAATCCGCCACAAATGTGTGGTATCACTGCTTACTAATACCACAAGATAAAAGATATACAAAATGGTTAACGTACATAGAAAACTTTATTAATAAAACTGTATCTAATAAGTATAACAAGTAGTTGAATTAAGTTTTTGGAAAACGTGGTGGATACAATGCGTTGTGTGTCGTGTAGCGTGTATAATGCCATTAGATATTGTTCTCATTGTTTTATGTGTTGTTGGTCTGTTTAATCATTTGAGGTATAGTTGTATAAGCGGTCTGCAGAGGCGTGACTGTAGATACGCATCTACTACACATTTGTGACGAACTTATTTATTATTATTTATAATACTCAAATATTATTAATATTTAATATTATTGGGATAATAGTTAATCGTGCATCATTAACGAATATAACTTAATATAAAAAAAAATAAATATAAACATATTTATAACATATAATTGGTTTTATTAACAAATAAAACAAATTTTGTTTAATAAATAAAGCCGTATTAATATCGATCAATTCATCGTTGAATAAATTTGTTTAAATATCAACTCTCTGCTTACGTTTTTGAATATATATTTTAAATTCGTAATATCACGATATGTAAAGCGTATTTCTTGTAATTTTAATAAACGCATGCAGACTTTTATATAATTTATATGAGAACAACAGGATAAATGACGAATAAACTTCGCATTCTTTTATACTATCTATATTCAGACTTATTCCATGCAAATTAATCGCATTTAGCAATAAGTTTTTAACATATTTAACTCCTAATACGCATTTTTTTCGTATCACGCTGTTTATGATGATAATGCAATGGAAATAGGTACTGACACAGTAAACGCTGCTTTGAACTATTATTATACTATTTATCATACGAAAAAGGAATATTCATTAATTTGTCATTCCACTTACGAAATAATTGGAAGGTGACGTCAGAATAAATTCTTCAAAAAATTCTTGATTAACAATATGTTAATTAACAATATGTTAATAACACCTACTATCATAAATATTTTATAAAACAATCTATGAAATAAAATATTTAATATGTAAAAGAAGAGAAATTTTCCTTCGTGTAGTAAGGCTAAACAAAATTGAATCTAGCATGTGGGGAGGGTGTGCTATAATGTATTGTATGTAAAGCCTGTCATGCAAAGAAATACAATATTTATATACAAATTTCTACATAAATCATAACAAATTTTATTATATAATATAACTGTATTATATATACTATCAATAAAAAACATGTGTGCATATCACACAAGTTAAAAGTTAAACCTTTAAATAAACAACTTTCAAGGATAATTTATTATATAATATTATTATAATATTATGTGTACTTTTAATTTTTAATTAATTAATTAATTATTAATTTAATTATAAAAACGCGCGCCAGTTCGATAGAAACCCACCAGACACACTTTAAAAATGTTGCTTGTGAGCGCCATCTACTTGGACGGAATTCGTTTGAAGTCAAACCTGTTTATACAGGAATGTACGACGGGTTGTCAATCTTTCGGGCAGAAATAAATTCAGTCCTGAAAGATGGCGCTCGCAAGCAACATTTGTGGTATCACTGCTTACTAATACCACGAGATTAAAGTTATACAAAATGGTTAACGTACATAGAAAACTTTATTAATAAAACTGTATCTAATAAGTATAACAAGTAGTTGAATTAAGTCTTTGGAACACGTGGTGAATACAATGCGTTGTGTGTCGTGTAGCGTGCATAATGCCATTAGATATTGTTCTCATTGTTTTATGTGTTGTTGGTCTGTTTTATCATTTGAGGTATAGTTGTATAAGCGGTCTGCAGAGGCGTGACTGTAGATACGCATCCACTACACATTTGTGACGAACCTACAACACTTAAAGTGACGCTCGCATGGTGGCGCGCCAGTTCCACCGCAAGGTCTGCCAACTTAGGAAAAATACGATTGGAACGAGTGAAAAAATCTACTTCACTTGTCTGCCGGATACCACGTTGTATAAACGCATATTTAGTTCCGTGAAAAGTCACGTTATATATTTCAAATAATAAAATAAATATTTGTTGAGTTTAACTCTTCTATGTTACTTGTAGTTGTTAAATTACCCGACAGCAACACATTCTCAAAGTGTGTCTAAGAGATTGCATTCATACAGGCGCAGATTTTTATAATAATTACAAAGAAAGTAAATGATAAAATAGTTTAAAAAATGTTTGCAAATAAATATTTTTATAAATAATGATGATTTATAAATAATGATATGCTTGTCTATTTTTCTCTTCTTACGCAGTATTAAGGCCGTTTCTTTCCTTCACTACATTGTACGTTTCCTTTCCTCACTACATCGCGGTTTCGTTTTTCCACTAAATCACCGCATTTCATTTTTTCAAATCACACCAATTCTTAAGAAGTTTTCACTTCAAAAATATTATATTCTTTGATATTTGATGATTTTAGTTACGCGAAAAATGGACTTTGTACATCCTCATCTTTTTAAAAATATCATGTGAGCAGATCACACGTGTTAGAAGTGAAACCTTTGAAAAACTAAGTTTCGAGACAAAGAGACGACTGCAGAATATCAGGAGTAGGATAATTTTTGAGCTTATTTGTTATATTATTATTATTATATTCTTGTTATCACATTCAAAAATTATTATACGTTTTATTGAAAACACATATAAATAGATAACATATTACACAGCAAGCAAGTTCTCAATTCAAAGAAATGAAACGAGTTGCTTCTGGTAACTAAAAAATGCATGGTAACTAAACACC
>NW_015149069.1:359268-384383 GCF_001465965.1 Polistes dominula | reverse complement strand
AACCAGGAGCGATAACTACGAAGCATAGCATAAAGAGGAGACCGAGAATAGGAAAAACTGTATAGCTACATTCCGTCTCATTCTCTCGCAGGCTAAATCCTATATGTTTGTCTCTTTTTCTCTCATTATTTAGTATAGCAGCCGTTTCATAGCTTCGTTACATAGCTTCGTTTCCTACCGACCGCGTTTATTTACTTTGCAGTTTACTCCCATTCTAAAGAAGTTTTCACTTCAAAAACATTTCTCGAAAAGATCTCTATTAGATCTTTCATTAAATCTGTACCAGAACCTTCGTTCAGTCCAGCAGTATTTTCCATATGTTTTTCGTAACGTCTTTATTTCGTCATTCCTAAAATGTTTTTTAGACAGCCCAAAAATGTAGATTAAAGTGAGAATTCGAAAATCATCGTAAACAATAACATGTTATACCGGAGATTCACAAAAAGGATATTTTATATTTACTTTGTTTACGACGAATTATATTTCCTTTAGTAAACATCCTACGATTGTAGTGTTTATCTATGACTATCTCATTCAGCATTTCATTTTTATTGCTTGAATTTGGAAAAGTGTAGTTTTTATCAGCTATTCCACCCGCTGATCATACAGGTGCTCTTTGTTATATATGGTTACAATATTATAATAAATAAATCCTATAATTATCTTACTCTTGATACTCTACATTTGTCTCATTCTCTCGAAACTTAGTTTTTTGAAGGTCTCACTTCTAATACGTGTGATCTGCACACATGATTTTTACTGGACTTGTCATTCAGACCATTAAATTTTGCTTTAACAAAATCTATCATTACATGTATTTATTAATTATTGTAAATATATCAATTAAACAAGCTTATGTGCTTTGTTCTATATTGCATTTTGCATAATGCATCAATATTTTAGTAGAAATATTTTTGTACAGAATTAAATTTGTTATTAACATAAATTTTCAATGCATCAAATAAATATATCTAATGGTAACTGTACAACTGGTGGTACACCTGGCACGGAACGTGTTAAAAGTTACAAGGTACAATAAAGTACAAGGTACAAAACTTTGTACTTTATATATAAATAAACGAAAAAATATATATTACTTAGTTTTCTAATTTATTTTAAGCATAAATAATAATAAATAATAAATAAATAATAAAAAGTGCTGCTTAATTAAAAAGGCAACTCCCCGGTTAACAGATTAATAGTTTTAGGTAACAATTAATTTAATTTTTACTCACAGAATTTCCATCTTTTATGATCCGAGGACACGCAATCGATTCCATTAAATAGTTTTTCTTTTAACTCGTCGATATTGTCACAATCTGGAAATCTTCCAGATATTCCAGAGATGACAACCGCATCATCGTCAAAATCTTTTAACGTCATATTATTAGAATGTGTCAACAAGAACAATACTATCGGAATAAGTTCTGTTTGTCTCGATGAAGCTTTTATATGAGCGATCCAATATGACCAAATCTTTTGTCTTTTTTTATTTAACTCTAAGAATAAATTTAAGTTATATTCTAATCTTATTAACAATTCAAATAATGTACTGTTTTAAATGGAAATCTATACGTCACATTACATTTTTTTTGTGATATCAAAATACACCTTGTGTAACACATTCGAGGCATATTTGACACACCTTTGACACACCTTTGACACAGGCCGTTTCTGTTTCTACAAAACTAACGTCATAGAATAATTTTTCTTTACTTGTTTTTTAATTCCATTTTTTTTTATATACCTCTTACTCGATTTAAGAATACTTTATTACATTTACAATTAATTATTTATCTCATTTTACTTACTTTCACAAATTAAATACTATCGCATTTAAATAGAAAATATTAGTGACTGTAAAAACAATATAGCGACTCATATTAAGTTAAGGAAAAAGAAATTCATTATTTTTACGTGAACTTCAAGCCTTTATTTAACATAGTTCGGATTATCCGATTTTGGTCAAATATACACCGTTTTGTTCGTTAATTTATTGCTGTTTTAAAGGTAGCTTCACAATGTCTGTCACATAAAAGTCTTGATCCCTATTTGCGAAAAACTCTAGTAATCGACTTTTACAGTCCTCTCTTGATGTCAATTTTTTATTACTCAATCAGTTTTGCAATGCGAGAAAAAGATGGTAATCGCTTGGTGTAAGGTCTGGTCTATATGATGGATGCATCAAAACCTCCTAACCAACCTCTTGGAACTTTTGAGAAGTCACTATAGACATGTGTGACCTAGCGTTGTTCTGATGGAACACAACATCTCTCCTGTTGATCAATTCTGGCCGTTTCTGGTCAATCGCTAGCTTCAAACGGCCAAGTTGTTGACATTAGAGATTTGAATTTAGTGTTTTGTCATATTTAAGCAACTCATAATAAATGATTCCTTTCCAGTCCCACCAAATGCACAGTAGAACCTTCCTGGCCGATAGTCCTGGTTTGGCCACCGTTTGAGCTGCTTCATCGTGCTTTGACCACGATCGTTTTTACACAATATTATCGTATGTGACCAATTTCTCATCTCCAGTCACCATCCGTTTAAGAAATGAGTCGATTTTATTGAGTTTGGCCAAGACTTCGCAGATGGAAATTCGACCTATCATGTTTTTTGGTATTACTTGGTGTGGCACCCAAACATCGAGCTTCTTTTTAAATCCAGCTTTGCGCAAATGGTTTATAACTGTTTTATAGTTGATCTTTAGCTCCTGGGCGATGTTACGACTACTAATATGCCGGTCAATTTCAATTATTTCTGTAATTTTATCGACATTTTCGACTATGGGCCTGCCTGTGCGAGATGCATCTTTAACATCAAAAATACCTGAACCGAATCGAGGAAATCAAAATTAGACGTAATTATCTGTTACAGTATCGGGACCATAAACACCATTCACAATTTCAGCCGCCTGGCTTGCATTTTCGCCTTTATCAAAGAAAAATTGTAAAATGTACCGAATTTCCTCTTTGTTGACTTCAATTTTTAACACCCTGTAAGTTACAACTGAATAGACCAAACAAAAAACGGTAATAAAATTTTTTCTAGCTCTAAATGTCACCTTTCTAAGTAGCATAAATTTCAAATTGTCTGATGGATACTTTACGAGATATCGATCATTAAAGCCATCCATCAAAAAAATAATGGATTTCGTTTTCCCCCACCTAATATATGTTATTTCCAATAAATTATTATTTATTACAAAATTTTATGTTTATTTATTATTATTTATAATACTCAAATATTATTAATATTTAATATTATTGGGATAATAGTTAATCGTGCATCATTAACGAATATAACTTAATATAAAAAAAAATAAATATAAACATATTTATAACATATAATTGGTTTTATTAACAAATAAAACAAATTTTGTTTAATAAATAAAGCCGTATTAATATCGATCAATTCATCGTTGAATAAATTTGTTTAAATATCAACTCTCTGCTTACGTTTTTGAATATATATTTTAAATTCGTAATATCACGATATGTAAAGCGTATTTCTTGTAATTTTAATAAACGCATGCAGACTTTTATATAATTTATATGAGAACAACAGAATAAATGACGAATAAACTTCGCATTCTTTTATACTATCTATATTCAGACTTATTCCATGCAAATTAATCGCATTTAGCAATAAGTTTTTAACATATTTAACTCCTAATACGCATTTTTTTCGTATCACGCTGTTTATGATGAAAATGCAATGGAAATAGGTACTGACACAGTAAACGCTGCTTTGAACTATTATTATACTATTTATCATACGAAAAAGGAATATTCATTAATTTAATAAAGAATAAATTCTTCAAAAAATTCTTGATTAACAATATGTTAATTAACAATATGTTAATAACACCTACTATCATAAATATTTTATAAAACAATCCATGAAATAAAATATTTAATATGTAAAAGAAGAGAAATTTTCCTTCGTGTAGTAAGGCTAAACAAAATTGAATCTAGCATGTGGGGAGGGTGTGCTATAATGTACTGTATGTAAAGAAATGCAATAAAATCATGCAAAGAAATACAATATTTATATACAAATTTCTACATAAATCGTAACAAATTTTATTATATAATTTAACTGTATTATATATACTATCAATAAAAAACATGTGTGCATATCACACAAGTTAAAAGTTAAACCTTTAAATAAACAACTTTCAAGGATAATTTATTATATAATATTATTATAATATTATGTGTACTTTTAATTTTTAATTAATTAATTAATTTTTAATTTAATTATAAAAACGCGCGCCAGTTCGATAGCAACCCACCAGACACACTTTAAAAATGTTGCTTGTGAGCGCCATCTACTTGGACGGAATTCGTTTGAAGTCAAACCTGTTTGTACAGGAATATACGACGGGTTGTCATTCTTTCGGGCAGAAATAAATTCAGTCCTGAAAGATGGCGCTCGCAAGCAACATTTGTGGTATCACTGCTTACTAATACCACGAGATTAAAGTTATACAAAATGGTTAACGTACATAGAAAACTTTATTAATAAAACTGTATCTAATAAGTATAACAAGTAGTTGAATTAAGTCTTTGGAACACGTGGTGAATACAATGCGTTGTGTGTCGTGTAGCGTGCATAATGCCATTAGATATTGTTCTCATTGTTTTATGTGTTGTTGGTCTGTTTTATCATTTGAGGTATAGTTGTATAAGCGGTCTGCAGAGGCGTGACTGTAGATACGCATCCACTACACATTTTTGACGAACCTACAACACTTAAAGTGACGCTCGCATGGTGGCGCGCCAGTTCCACCGCAAGGTCTGCCAACTTAGGAAAAATACGATTGGAACGAGTGAAAAAATCTACTTCACTTGTCTGCCGGATACCACGTTGTATAAACGCATATTTAGTTCCGTGAAAAGTCACGTTATATATTTCAAATAATAAAATAAATATTTGTTGAGTTTAACTCTTCTATGTTACTTGTAGTTGTTAAATTACCCGACAGCAACACATTCTCAAAGTGTGTCTAAGAGATTGCATTCATACAGGCGCAGATTTTTATAATAATTACAAAGAAAGTAAATGATAAAATAGTTTAAAAAATGTTTGCAAATAAATATTTTTATAAATAATGATGATTTATAAATAATGATATGCTTGTCTATTTTTCTCTTCTTACGCAGTATTAAGGCCGTTTCTTTCCTTCACTACATTGTACGTTTCCTTTCCTCACAACATCGCGGTTTCGTTTTTCCATTAAATCACCGCATTTCATTTTTTCAAATCACACCAATTCTTAAGAAGTTTTCACTTCAAAAATATTATATTCTTTGATATTTGATGATTTTAGTTACGCGAAAAATGGACTTTGTACATCCCCATCCTTTTAAAAAAGTAAGTTCCTATTTTACTTACTAGTCGATTGGGGTAGTAATTGGTATTTAACTTATCGACAAATCTATAGATTATTACCGACAGGTAAAAGAAATTATTTACATCGTTTTCTCGATATTAGTTCAACTAAATTTCTGTTTTATTTCATAATCTTTTAAAGACATCATTAAACTTTCATGTTTCATTCAAAATGAGAGCATTTTATTTTCAATTAATGATAATTTTACGCTCTATTTGCATGAAGAAACAGATACAAAAATTGTATACCACGCGTGCAATATTGAATCAACAGCAAATATTATAATAAAATGCTCCGATACAGACATTTTAATTATAATATTAGCTAATAAAATTAATGTTCGACAAAGTAGCAAAGTTTATATACAAACAGAAGTTTGGAATAGACAAAGAATCATTGACGTTTCAGCGTTGTATGTAACGTTAGGTGATTTATTCTGTCAATCATTGCCAGGATTTCATGCCTTAACTGGCTGCGATTTTAATCCTGCATTATTCAGGAAGGGAAAGCAACGCCCTTTACAGATACTCAGAAAGAACGAGATTTCAAGAAGCTTTTAATCAAATAGGCTCTGAAGACTGTGACGAAAATAGCGTATTTACGGTGCTCGAGAAATTTGTTTGCAATTTATATAGTTTTAAGTCTATGAATTCTGTAAATAGTGCCCGATTCGCATTATTTTTAAAAACTTATAAACTAAAGGACTTAGATGAACCATTCCAGAAAAAAAAATTACAGAATTTTGATGCTTCGACTTTACCGCCCAGCCAGACTGAATTGACGCAGCATTTATTAAGAACAAAATATATTGCCACAATATGGAAAAATGCTTACAAACAAATACCGTCAATTTTAAAACCAGAGAATTGTGGATGGTTAATATCCCAAGACAAATATAAATTCAACTGGTTTGACGGACCGCAGCTGCCCAGTATAGTAAAAGATGTACTTGATACTGAAATTATTGAAGGTAAAATACTTTATCATAGAATATATAACATTTCTTTTTACTTCAATGTGTAAAAATCCTACTATATTTCAGGCGATAATGCAGGAATCGAATCTGAGGAAGATTCGATATATGAAAGCGAAGATGATTTTCCATCTGAATCAGACACTGCCAGCGAAATTGAGTAGCATCTGTTAATATTTTTGCAATATTCGATTATTAAAGATATGAATATATATAAAATAGTGTCACTTTTTGTCTTTCTAACAATATATTCACAGTATAATAATTTCATATTTATTCCATAATTAAATATCAAGCGCGTTGAGCGCGATTACAAATCTTCTATTATAGCGCGCTTTTTCAAGCCGTCTGCCAAGGCTTTAGCCCCAAAATTTTTGTCTGCCATTTTGTAAATTGTTTTCTTAATGTTTAAATAATAAAATAAAAAAGTTTTTGTTCATGAACCTTGTGATTTTTTTTTATTAATTTTTACACCCCTTTGGCGCGCTCTGCCGGCACTTTAACCCCGAGCAAACTGTCTGCCAATATTTCTTCGCGATTCCTTAATATAAATACAAGCATTTTCCATAATTAGAATCCTTGAAGCTTATCATTTTTTTCACACCTAAATTTCACGTTTTGAATCGTTTAGGCCACAGTTTTGCGATAGCAGACTTGCAGATTTATGTTCAGCTAGACCAAAGGTACCTTTTTCAATAGAAATCAATCTTGAAGTTGATAAATGCATTTTTATGTAGCCAGCTCTCCGTCTATTAATTTGTGGCGTCCTGCACCTGCTCGGTGCTGACACCACATGGTCGACTATCCGTAGCTGTGACGTCTCGCACCAGGACGGTGCCGACATCTCGCGGCTGCTAGTGCTAACTTCGGCAGACGTACCTAAAAACTACTAGAGTTATGAAATACTCGAAGAATTAACCTTGTCGAGTTATTGTGTTTGTTGTGATTATTGTAAAGTACGCGACAGAAATATTTAGAGTATTGAAAACCGATTATATATATATATATATATATATAATTTAAACTGGCCAAGTACTTTCTAATTTTTTCAAAATATTTTTCAATAGTTTAAAATTAAAGATAAATCGAAATGCCGCGTATAATGATAAAAGGTGGTGTTTGGCGTAACACAGAGGATGAGATTCTAAAAGCTGCTGTAATGAAATATGGAAAAAACCAATGGAGTCGTATAGCTTCACTATTACATAGAAAATCCGCAAAACAATGTAAAGCACGTTGGTTTGAATGGTTAGATCCAAGTATTAAAAAAACAGAATGGAGCAGAGAAGAAGATGAAAAGCTCTTACATTTAGCCAAACTCATGCCCACGCAATGGAGAACTATAGCTCCTATTGTAGGACGAACAGCAGCACAATGCTTAGAAAGATACGAATTTTTATTGGATCAAGCACAAAAAAAAGAGGAAGGAGACGATGCAGCTGATGATCCTCGTAAGCTAAAACCGGGTGAAATAGATCCTAATCCTGAAACAAAACCTGCCAGGCCTGATCCTAAAGACATGGACGAAGATGAATTGGAAATGTTGTCAGAAGCTCGTGCAAGACTAGCTAACACTCAAGGGAAAAAAGCTAAACGAAAAGCTCGCGAAAAGCAATTAGAAGAAGCACGCAGGCTTGCAGCTTTACAAAAGCGTAGAGAACTTCGTGCTGCTGGCATCACTGTCTCACAAAAAAATAAGCGCAAGCGTGGACTAAATTATAATTCTGAAATACCTTTTGAGAAACGTCCTGCTCCAGGATTTTATGATACTTCTAACGAACATATAGATCCACTTTCAATAGATTTTTCTAAAATGAGACAACAACAATTAGACGGAGATCATAAACAGGAGAAAGAAGAAATAGAACGTAGGAAAGATAAGCTAAAGCTGAAGCAGCGCAAAGAAAATGATATTCCAATGGGAATGCTTAATAATGAAGAACCAATGATTAAAAGAAGTAAACTTGTTTTACCTGAACCACAGATATCTGATCAAGAATTACAGCAAGTGGTTAAACTTGGACGTGCATCAGAGGTTGCACGTGAAGTAGCTACTGAAAGTGGAATTACTCTATCGGATAGTTTATTAGCTGATTATTCTCTCCCAACAAATGTTGCTGTAACTCCCAGAACTCCAGCTGTGCAAGATAAAATTCTTCAAGAAGCTCAAAACGTTATGGCTTTAACGCATGTTGATACTCCATTGAAAGGTGGAATAAATACACCGTTAAATAATTCTGATTTTTCTGGCGTTGTACCTGTAACACCTGCTATTGCAACTCCAAATACTATTCTAGCAACTCCTTTCCGTTCTCAGCGTAATGATGGAACACCATTAAATTCGTTTAATACACCGGCATCTTCACGACAGCAAAATGGAGTTTTGGCAACACCAGTTCGTGATAAACTTAACATTAATCCAGATGATGGTATTGCTGGATCTGAAACACCGTTGATACAGAAACAAGCTAAAGAACAATTACGTGCAGGCTTAATAGCATTGCCAGCACCACGAAATGATTATGAAATAGTTGTTCCTGATGATGAAAGTGTAGATGAAAATACCTCTACTCCTGCAAATGACATAGTTGAAGATCAAGCTGATATAGATGTTAGACAACAACAAGAATTACTAGAACAAAAGAAAAGGGAATTAGCTCGTAGATCACAGGTTATACAACGGGATTTGCCAAGGCCAGTTGACGTTAATATGAATATTTTGAGGCCTTTCGTGGATACTTCACTAACGGATATGCAACGAGCAGAAGAGCTAATTAAAAGAGAAATGATTACAATGATGCAATATGATGCACTTCAAAATCCTGTACAACAGAATAGAAAAAGTTCTTCCAACTCTTTAGCTCAAGCACAAGCGTACCTCGAACAACATCCTTATATAAATTTTGAGGAAGAGGAATTGGATGCAGCGAAAAAGTTACTCACAGATGAAATGAATGTTGTTAAGGATGGTATGGCACATGGAGATTTAAGTTTAGATGCATATACAACCGTTTGGGAAGAATGCTTGTCGCAGATATTATATTTGGAAACACAAAAACGGTATACGAGAGCAACCTTAGCCTCCAAAAAAGATAGAGTAGAAGCTTGCGAACGAAAATTGGAAGAAAATCGGATGCACATGACTGGTGAAGCTAAAAAAGCCGCTAGAATGGAAAGGAAATTAAAAGTCTTAACAGGAGGTTATCAGGTAATTATTTAATGTATATATGTATATAGTTAAATATAAAATGAATTATAAATATATGATAAAAATATTAATAATTAGCATAAGTTTTAATCTTAACATTTTTTTTTTCAGACCAGGGCACAAGTATTAATCAAACAATTACATGATTTATGCGAACAAATAGAACAAGCCCATTTGGAGCTTTCGACATTTAAATTTTTACAAAATCAAGAGGAAGCAGCAGTTCCAAGAAGAGTCAATGCACTTATTGAAGATGTTAACAGACAAACTGAACGTGAACGTATATTACAAATGCGATATGCACAATTGCAAGATAAACTTCAGCAATGTTAATTATTACAATTGTATTTATTTTTAAACATAATATTGTACAGTTTACACGTCATATAAGTATGCTTTAAACTTTATTAAGTGTGAAAGGTCATTGTGTGAATGTTGCGTATGTAAATAGTTGCATGTTGACGTATTCATATTAAAATTATTGATATATATTTAAAAAATAAGACTAAGACAATTAAAAACAATGAACCTATAATTATTTAAAATTTGTTAATTTATTAATACCTACTTTTTCAAATATCAGGGCTCTTTTTAAAAGATATTTTTTCAAAAATATTTAAGATAAAATGTTACTAAATCTGATTTTATCAGCTTCATTTTATTAATTATATACTCAAACCATTGTATATTTAATAATTTTAACTGTCTTTATAATTATCCCTGTTACAAGTTTGAGGTATATTCCCATTGCAATCGTTTGACAGAAATCCTTACAATCTATCCGCATTGCCTTCCAATACAATCTTTATCAACATAAGACCAGGCTAACAAATAAATAAATAAATACAATATGTATCGAACATCATAAAACTAAAACAATTATACTAAATACTCCAATACAAGCACATCAAATATTATAGAAGCTTAACACTTCAGTACTATCGTGTAGAGAGATTCTCTTAGGCTGTTTTTAAAACTTTTTTTTCTTTCTAATTTTAAATGGAATGACCCCTTGGAAACTTTTCTACCTTTCTGTAATTTAATGTTTTACAAGATAGTGAAAAAATTTTTTATTTAAACTTGAAAAATAAAAATAAAATTATTTATTTATTGACTGCGAGAGTTTCTCTCATCGCGTAAGTAAAGTCAGGCACAAAAATAATTCTATTCGGATGTTTCCGTTATATTTCGGCTGTCTCCGTAGTTTCTAGCCACCATCTTGAATATATATATAGATATACGAATAGGACAGTTTCCATAAGTGGAAGCTGTTCCGACAAAGTGAGACAGATAACGTCACCTTCTCTATCCTCCGAGCTTCCAGCTCAGTTCTGTGCATCATTTGCATACGGGAAAACGCGCGTCGAGTAATTCAAATAAAATATATTTTTATAATAACTTTTTATTTTATTTATGAGGAAAATAAAATTTTTTTTCAAATATAAAATGATAATGAATAATTTTATTTTTATTGCTTAGAACAATGTAAAAAAATAATTCATTTTTATTGAATTCTGGAAGTATTTATTTTATTTTTACCTATGCATTGAAATATTGTCAGCTCTAGATGCTTTTCTATTACATAAATAACACGAGTTAACCATTTCTTAATAATTAGTTTTTGAAAATAAAATTTTGATAAATTAAAATCACAAATTTTACAAAATTTAGGATTATTTTTCTGAATTATAATAATTAATAATACTGTAAACAAAATTTGAACCACAAAATTATTCTACAGTTTATGTCGCCACTCACGGAGGATAGACCAGGAGTCCGAACGGTATAGGATTTTTCACATTATTTGTGGTAGTCATTTCTTGACCCAGATCATAGTACTCTTTTTTGCCACTGGCTGCACAAGTATTCAGAACGTACCAATACTATTATTATTATTACACGTAAATACGGACTGGTTAACTTGACTCGTGAATGTAAAAATAAATTAAATTAAATAAAAAGCTTAGAAGAAGTTGTGTTAATGGTGGTTGGTACAAAAACAGTGAAGATTGACACAATGTTTGAAATATTAGATGATGTTTCTAAAAGGAATATCTCGATTTTTGTTGGCTGTGATGAGTATAAGAAAGAATTAACAAAAAAATTATTAACAATTTTTTAATAATGCGGGGGCATTTTCTTGTCAAATGTTTTAATAAAAGTGCTACGGAAAGAAAAATTAAATCTCAAAAATCTCGAAAAAATTCGAAATTATTTTAACTCATATTTGCCATCAATAAAAAAAAATTAATCACTCTAATTTAAAAAATAATTTAAAATTCTCCATTACGAAAGCAATATTCCGGATACTTTTAAAACTATAATAATTTGGTTTTTAAATATTAAATATGTTTTATTTGTACTATTAATAAATAATATGTTTGACAATAACTTATTTATTTTTTTTTTTCATCAAGTATATTTGTGGCGGTGCGCGCTCAGCAGCGCCGCGGTCGTCCGAGACTGGTACCGCGCCGGGGGCCCGATCCCCCCGGGCCGAAGTTTGCCGAACGACGATCAGTTCGAATCCGACTTAGAAAGCGACTAGACGAAAGAAATTGATTGACTGTAGAAAGAAACAATAAAGACTTATATCTGACCTGGCATACCTAAACGGCTTACTCTTGTTTTACGATACTGATCTACGCTCTGTTGGAGACCTCACCTAATCCTCTCCAAATATTTATCGTGATACTCAAATAAATAAGCATTTGACAATTTTTAAAAATATCTTTATTAATAAATTTTCATAGAGACAATTTTTAATAGTTTTACATGGAAAGATTAAAATGAACTATAAACTCAATTTCTTAAAATTTTTCTTCGCATAAATCTATTTTTTTTTTAAACAAAATGGTTTGGTGCCTACTGATTTTTGTATTATGATTTATTAATATCAGATGTTTTTAACTTTGCAGATTATCTCTTAAACTTTTCGATATTTCTGTGTTGAAAACGTTTGAGGTTTCTAAAAATTTCTTTAAACTTTTATTTAATTCCACGTTTCTCAAAATATTTTTTTTCAGAACTGTCAATAACAACAAGACTTCCCGCGTAAATATTTAAACGAGTACTCTGTGAAAAGCAGCGCGCCTTACCGGCAAAATATCTTGTTCCATAAATTGATACCATTCTTTTAACATTACGTTCGGACTCCTGGTATCTATCCTCCGTGGTAACGACTGTGGTATGGAAGACGTATGTTCTGGATGTTCTGAGGGGTTAAACGGTTACCGACGTATATAAATATCTAGGTTTTTGTTTTATCATCCGAGACGTAGAAAATGAGTCCCCCTCTGATGGGAAAATAAGAAACTAAAAAGAACGTTTAAATAATACGTGTGTATTACGTATATTTGACCAGTCGATTATATCTGTGTGTGGGTGAATGTGTGTGTTGTGTATCGAATATACCCTACGCGTGCGTGAATAGAAAATACGTAGAACCTATGATTCGCGTTTTGAAACATATGCCATACTAAACCGAACTATTATAGACTTCAAATAAAAAAAGGAAAATCTATTAATTATATAAAATAATTATATTCATGCAAATTTTAATAATAATAATAATAATAATAACAACAATACTAATAAACAAAAGAACATAATTAAGACGTGTAATTAAATGTAGTCGTGAATATATTATTATTTAATTGTTAAACATTTGACTTAATTCGAATTTGGCGAAAGGTGATCTGTCAAAATGACAATTGGAACGAAACTAACATGGCTGTTCGTATAAATCGATAGAGAACTTTTGACTTATTGTTAGTATTTAATATCTTTTTTCCTTATTTTGGTTAACCTCTATTATACGCAGTATTATAATAATGACAGAATAATATGTGAAAAGAATATTTATCGTATATTATTTATTAAATCCTTTAATTTCCTCAAATACTCGTCATGTACTACGAAGAAGACATTTTAATGAAATACCTGATACTCGTAATATTATCGTATCCAAGTGGCAGGTGAAAGTACTTCAAATTATTTTCACCCGTGAAGAGGAGAAGAACTATGAAATCATCATGAACGTCTTAATGTGAAATTATTTCTCTTAAAAAAGTTATCATTAATTAATATCATGAATTATTGTGTGACTACGTTCTTATAAAGTGTATTTATACATAAACATACCTACATCATCATACATGCATATATAAATATATACATATACATATACATATACATACATATACATATATATATGTATATCTATATATATTATATATAAGAATATATAAAGAAATTACAAAATCAAATTTCTCTTTTAAGACTGACAATAGTTTTCTTGCTTTTCACTTAAAGTTATTTTCAGTTTATATAAATACATAAATTATTAATTTTTCTATATGATTATACGATCAAGAGTGCCTTCTTTTAACATTACTTTACCGACTACTAGTTATTCAAAACTTTGAATTTTGAAAAATAAGTCTGGCAAATAAAGAGTGAAAAAGAAAGAAAGAAAGAGAGAGAGAGAGAGAGAGAAAGAGAGCAATACTTATAGTTGGAGTTTTAATATGGACATTTTTGAAACAATTATTGTAGCTACGGTAACATTTGTGTGCGGTATAATATGTACGCTACTATTGGAGTTTTACTTGTTGAAAAAATATTTGGAAACTGGACCCTTAGCAAAGCCTCCAGAGGAGGAAGTGAAACATGGAAAAGCACAGCTACCTCAGGAATTACTTGATAAGATTCAAAATGAAAAAACAAATGCTAATAGTAACACTGCTCGACAAAATATTTATCAAGGAAATGAGAACCTAGCGATAAACCTTACATTGCAATTTCTTTTCAACGAACTGCGTGATGCTGAAAGAGTTCGTCTCTGGCTTTATAGAAAATTGAACAATGAGTTCAAAGAACTCTTAACACAGTCAACTACTGGAAAGTTACTTGACAGTGTAAAGGTATAACAATGAAAAAATATTATTGAATTTTAAGAGCTATGATCAATTTATATAATTGTATATCTTTTTATAAGTTGAGAGATTTAAATCTGGGTACCCAATTTCCAACGATAAAGGGCTTGGAAGTAGCTGATTCTAAGATTGATGCAGATACTGGTTTATTGGAATCGTTAGACTTATCCCTCGACTTGCATTATTCTGGAAATTTTCAAATGTCCATAGACGTTAAAATGTTATTGGGAAAAACAGCTTACATGGCTCTGCAAGGTAGCAAGATACTGCAAAGATTTATTATCAAATTACTTAATCCTAAATACTAACATTGACACTTTTGTTTCAAGTTAAACGAGTCACCGGTAGAGCTAGATTGCAATTCACACGTGTACCGTATACTCATTGGTCCTTAAGTTTTTATTCTGATCCTATTTTGGAATTGGAAGTGCAATCTCAATTTCAAGGTCGTCAATTGCAACCACAAATAATATCATTAATTACTGGACAGATAAGAAGAGCTGTACGTCGAAAGCATACATTACCACGATACAAAATGCGCTATAAACCATTCTTCCGCAGACTAAATGATGAAGTTATGGACCTATCTGAAGTAAGTTGATAATAAAAATCCTTTATATATAATATTATTATTATTAGTTAAAACTTGAAAAATATTTTCTATTTATGTCAGGTTGCCGGTATGCAAATTACTCCAGGATTTTTAGAAGTAACGTTATTAGAAGTTAGTAGATTAAATGTTGGGCCTAGCATGCTCAACGCAGAAGATATTTCTCAAATTGAAGTACACTGCACAATGAGCGTAGATTCGACACCTTGGGTACACTTAACTCAATATAATGGTGTACCATACATGGTATTAGATTTAATTATTAGCAAAATTAGTTCCCAACAACTTGGCGTAGTATTTAAACAAGAACTTGTTCCTGAAATTGGCCAAGTATGCGTATTAGTTGAAACAATAGTATCTGGAAGTCCAGCAGCTATAGCTGAAATGAAAAAAGGTGATATTTTAATAGCCGTAGATGGTAAAAAGATCTCTAATATGAATCAAGTAGCAAAGCTTGTTAAAAGTGCTGTACAAAGACGTTTCATTATTAGAGTGGAAAGAAAATATGTCAAAGTAGACACTGAGAAACAAACAACTATCAAATCTGATAACGAAACTAAATCTGTTATAGACAAAATTATAGACAAAAAAACAAGCAAAATTGATTCTACCAGTATCAAAGGAGACAGTACGGATGATCTTAGCAAAATGAAATTGGAAAGTCCCATTAAATTGTTAGATTCAAAAGATACCGATAATGAGAATGTAGATAAGTTAGAATTTTCTAGTAGATTATTTAGAAGAAGAAGAAGTAGTAGTACACATATCGCAGAAGAAACAACTCAAATGCCTGAAACACCATCTAGAAGAATCTCAACTGCTTCCAGTCAATCAACGACATCTAGCAATGTCCAATATTATCCTATCGATGATAGCAATGTTACTAATTTATCAGATTTATATTATACTACGAAAGAAAAAGGATTTGCTTCTTTGATTACTTTCGAAGAAACTAGACATTTTCAAATAGATTCCGAGCAGCATTATTTAAATATAGGTGTATGGGGTCGTGTTAAATCTTATGAATATACTCCTAAATTATTAGGATACATTAACGCTCCTATAAAATTAATTGTAGCACAGTGTGCTACATCTTCGACTGGTCATTATCTCAAATCTCATGCTTTATTGCCACCGGAAAGTGGTATGTATATATTATGAATATTAATATTCAACTACTTATCTGTCTTTCATTAAATAATTTCATTTTTTATAGCTTCTTTAGCTACAGCCAATAATAAATTGCAAGGATACTCCGGTTTTGATCCAACGCTTTGTTTCGGGGACATTTTAATGTCTTACATGTGGGAAAGCAATGTGCCAAATCGTCATATCTCTAATGAATCTGTAAAAAAAGAAAATGTAGAAACAGTTAGAGCTCAACCAATTCAAAACGAAGAAGTAACTGAAAAAAAACTCCATGATTTTATAAGAACTCACTTCCACAGAGTAACTCATTGCGATTTTTGCACGAAAAAGGTATAAAATGTCAAGAAATTATTAATTATTATTATTAACCCCTTGCACTACGCTGAAATTCGGAACAAGCCGTTCCTAACCCATGCACTTGAATGGTTGCGAAAAGAAACGAGTGTTTCGAAACTTTAGTTTTCAAATGTTATTTGGACTACAAGAATGTATTCTAAGTAACATGTAAACTGTATTGGGAAACAAAATATAAAATACCCATCCATATAAAGAAGAAAAGAAAAGAGATAAGATCTTATTCAACATTCATACTTTTCTGATATTAAGCGCACGAGTACGACTCGTTACATTCATGTTTGGTTGATTACGAGTCAGACCCGTAAAAATAGTACAAGGGGTTAATTTAATAAATAAATAACTTATCAACTATATCAGCTTTTTATTATTTTATTTAGATTTGGTTGAAAGATGCGATACAATGCAGAGATTGTGGTATGGTGTGTCATAAAAAGTGTGAAGTTCGTTGTCAAGCATCAGGAATATGCGGTTCAGAAACTTTAGCAGCATTGGCATTAGAAGCAGATGAAATAGAGCCTACTGCTGTTATTGGCGAGTCAAGTCCGGAGATATCTCTTACCGGTTGTGAAGAAAATGTTCAGGTACTCAAGACATAACACACACACACACAATGTCTTATTATATTGAACATAATACATTGACAATTTTGAAATATTGTCCATCCAGTATTTATATAGCTTTGGTGAATTTTGGTAAATTTACCTTGAATTTAATATCAATGTGATAATATCATTTACAAGAACAAAAAAAAAACAAAATAGAGGTTAAAAAAAAAAACGAACACAAACGTACAGATATGAAAAAACAAAAACAAAAAACTTTTATTTTTTTGGTTAAAATACTTCGATTTTTTCTTCTATTTTTTTTATTTTCTTTTTTCCTTAATTTTATAATCGAAAAAGGATTAACACAAATATCAATGGACTTGTAATAATTCTAGTCCATTCTCGATATTATGTACAAAAAAAAAAAAAAGAGAAAAAAAACAAAATAATTGTTAGCTATGTTGGCAATAAAAAGGAGCATTTACACTCGGGATGATGACGGTTTTTTGTAGGCTTGCACCTTGACCTTTGCTTTTGATACCACCAAATGTTTATTGAATTTTCAAGGCTAATAATAGAATCTTTAATCTCAATATGCTTCTTCGTTACATGGTACAAAGTTATAAAAGGAGAAAATGTGTATACAAGATGTCTATA
The DNA here is from genome assembly GCF_001465965.1 of Polistes dominula. The sequence continues at coordinate 366,549 of NW_015149069.1, read as the reverse complement.
TACTGCCAGCTTATATATCATATCAACTATTTAACTTTACGGATACTTCACATCGTCGGTATTTTGTAAATACATATAAACAATTGAAATATCCATTCGTCAATTAATCAGGGTGCAAGTATGATGGCCATGAAGGCTAGTATAGCTAACACGCTATTGGGCCTGAAGAAAGCTGGGAGTACTAGTTGTTTGGCTCCACCAACTTCCGGTATCGGTCTGGCATCTAGAAGTCTTCCCCCAAGTCCCTGTGCATCCCGCAAGGTAGACCTTATTGACACACCACGTACTTTGCTTAAATTGGAGAAAGCTCGCTTTACGACACGCAATTCATTGCACATTATATTATAATTTTACAAACGTTAATAACATTAATCGATAATATTTTCTTTGTAGATGTATACGCATTAGTAGCTTTTCGCTTAGCTTCATATATTTATTCTCATTAAAATTAATCTCAATCATCCCATTTTTAAAAGTAAAATCTACTATAAAAATATAATATTAATAACAAGACAAAGCATGAAAGATCCAATAGCATAACTTAACAATATTTCCTTGCATGTTATGATACAAATAGATACAATAATTACTCGTTAAACTATATCGAACTGTGTTATTAATGCGGAAGAATATTGTAACGTAAGAAAATGTGTATATATTTTGATTTTTATTACGAATAACAATTATATCAAGCAGTCGTACACACAGATCTACTTTAGATCAGGTAAATGCGATATTGGCTGAATTTATTTCATAATCGTGTGCTTCTATAACATTACAATTTTTTGAAATAAATCGTGCTCTTAGGGTCAAGATCGTTCTGGCGTGATCTTGCGGATATTTTAATAAGTCTTATTAAATCATTGAAACATCTAGAGTTCATTGGTTGGAGGTTTGGGTATAAGTCCTGAACTTCTGGAAAGTGCTGAACCAAGCGTGGCAGCTCCTCTCGTGGCAGGTGATTTGGATGACGGTCTTATGTCTAGAGCTAAGGATACCGGAAAATTCTTATATAAGTATCTGGAGCCATTAGAACGCGTTGAGAAAATGAACGATATGGTAATTGTTATTTTTAATATATATATATATATATATAGTGGGGGCCATATACTTACGTACACTTCACATTTTAACTTTTAAACTTTCTTATGTTTTTTTTTATACTTATCTATCTGATTCAATGTTTTATTTCTAAAAAGTTTTGATCGTTAAGCATCTACCAACAAAAGCGTTTCTATGAATTCCAAAAAATAAAGCTGTTTGTAAACATTGTATTCCGAGGTACAGATTTCGCATCTGACAACTACTTACGTACACTGAGATTTGTCGTATTAAATGCTCAATTTTGAGAATGTAAACAGTATTCTTAAGTTTCTATCGACAATTTGAATAAATTAGACGTGATATAAAGTCTTTCGTAATGAGTAAGTTAAAAAATATTGCGCCAGAACAACGACGATTAGTGCAACGTCTCCGCAAAAGTGAAAAATCATATCGACAAATATCTGCAGAGCTGGGACTGTCAGTTATGGCATGTCATTAAGCAAGCAGTCAAATATATTGAACGTAATGGTACATCGGATAACATTCCTCGTAAGTCAAGACCTCAAAAAACTGATAGAAGAACGGACCGAAAAATTCATCGTCTATCTGAAGGTGATAGATTTAAAACTGCAGTTGATATATATAAAGAGATAACTGTAAATTTACATACTAAAATAAGTGAAAGGACTGTTCAACGACGACTGAATGAATTTCAATTAAATGGGCGTGCTACCAGAAGAAAACCATTCATATCAGAAAAGAATTGCTGGGCCCGGATTTCTTTCGCAAAAGAGCATATTAATTTGACACTCGAACAATGGTTCAAAGTTATATTTACGGACGAATCTAAGTTCATTAGATTAGGTTTTGACGGGAAAGTGTATGTTAGACGTCGGAGAGGTGAAGAATATAAGAAATGTTGTTTAAGACCTACTGTAAAAGATGGCGGTGGATCGGTATTGGTATGGGGTGCAATGACTATAAACGGTACGGGCCCTATTCATCACGTCGAAGGTATTATGGACAAATTTGTTTATCTAAATATTGTAAAGAATCAGTTAATACCATTTGCTGAGGAGTATATGCCGCATGATTTGATTTATCAAGCAGATAATGATCCGAAACACACCGCACGTGTGGTAAAATCATTTTTAAGTGAAAAAAATATTAGTTTAATGAAGTGGCCAGCACAATCTCCGAACTTTAAACCCCATTAAAATGTTATGAATTGATGTGGACAAACATGTAAAAAAAAAACAAAAGTCATCAAATATTAACGAATTGTATGCCATAATTAAAGAAGCTTGATCTTTAATACCAGTTAGTCGATGCGTTCGACTTATCGAATTTATGGAACGTAAGTGTGCCAAGGTTTTAAGGAATAAGGGCTTAGCTACTAAATATTAATCGCATTAATTTAATTTGAGTTAATTTAAGTTAATTTCAGTTGAAAATATCTATAAAAATATAAATATTTCCGTATGTACGTAAGTATGTGTCCGCAAGAAATTTTACTTAGGAATAGAAAAATATTAAAAATTCTCTGAATATGAACAAAGAATCCTTTCTTTTTTCATTTAATAATGTATGCTAGGGACTAATAAAAAATTAAATTGGTTTTTGAATATCTCTTGAATAAACATATATACAACGATTCTTACTAGGTGTACGTAAGTATATGGCCGCCACTGTATATATATATATATACAAAATTTCATAAGTATCTTTTATATTTTTATATCCATATATATATATTTATTTATTTGACTTTATCACAGATAGGGAAACTAAAAACTGCCCTAGATGCTGAAACTACCTCAAGATTAGAATTATCTCAAAGCGGAGAAAACGATAGTATTAAATTAATTGCACAGAGTGATTTACGAGTGCAAGCGTTGAGTGTCTTACTTCTTCATTATTGTGCCGGTTTGCAGCACGCCCAAGAAACATTAGATAAAACAAAAAATGAAAATTGAATTTCAATTGAAGCATATGTGTGACACTGACATGATAAAACTCACCTAACGTGTCAAAATTTGAGTTTGGAGTTAACGATAAATGTGCATACCATACAATAATATGTTATAAATGTGAAGTTGATATATCAAAGCGTATTATATTATTGAAAATGACAAAGATGCAACAAAAGTGATAAGTTGAAAGCAGCTATAGTTTGTTTCTTATTTTTGTCTTCATTTTGTTCAATCTTTGGACCAAGAATGCAAAATTAGTGAATGAACTAACGGTACGAAGAAACAAATATGAATCATTATTGCACAAGAAAAAATGATTTTAGTGGTTACACGTTTGCATGGCAACTAATGGCAAGTAAAAATACAACGCAAAATCATGATACGTATGATCTGATAACTTTCAAAACGAAATAACTTATTTACGCACTCTAGGTGGGTATTATCGTTCAGCGTTAGAGATATATTCCAAAGATTATATATCGAATGAAGAAAAACATTTTTTCTTTTTCTAATATTTCCATGTTCTTCTCTATTATTCTACGTTAGTCAATTTGTGAATTTAACTAAATATTCTAACATAGATTATTTATTTTAGAAAACTCGAGATATATTATTCGATTGCTTGAATTAACAAATTAATTGCATGCGTATTTTCGCATGAATGATATTAGTCGTATTGATATTACTATATGATTGTGAACTTTCAACTTATATAATACTCAAAAATATATTATTGCGATAAGATTGGAATGTCCCTAGTAAACACCAAAACGTTTAAGACTTATATTTATAGTAGATTGTATATTTCTAGAAAAAACTAAGTACAAGATATACGAGTACATATTCGCTACATTATATATATATATATACATATAATTTATTAATGAAGTATAAATTGAATGGATTAACAGTGTTTTACCGATTGAATGAATGATTAAGAAGAAACTTCAAGAACCGGAAACTAAAGCAATGATTACTGATGTATTTTTTCTAACGTCTTTTTCCTTGTATTTTTCACAATGTTTTTCATATTTCTTTAACTCTAACTTGTGATATATTTAAATTGTAATTAATATATTTCGCAATCAAAATGTATATCATATTATCCCAATAATTTGGGCCTAACAACAACGTATTATTCTTCTTATACAACAACGAAAAATATATTTAACAAAATTCTGACTGATTTTTAAGTAATCTTCCAATTAATAGTATATATATTTAGTATTACATAAAAGAAAATTAATAATATCAGTAGAAATCCATCCATAGCCTTTAAATACACGTATACACACAACACACACACACATATATACATATATATATATACAGTGAGTCATAGGAGTAATTCGTACTACTATTGTAAATTTGAAACAATTCATATTTGTTTGTAATGTTTTCTAATTCTTATACGAGAAAACATATTTTAAAAATTTATATAAATTTAATTGCAATTAAAAAAAAACATTTTATTATAACAGAAATAAAATTATACATAATTGAATAAGAAAATTGATCTCAAAATGTGTCTCCAATTGTCTCAAAAAACAAAAATTAAAAGATTCAAAAGAAAATTTAGAAAAATTTAGAAAATTTTAATTACTAAAATTACTAAATTTTAAAATTATTAAAATTAAAAAAAATAATACTCTTTACCACACATACACAATTTTTGTTCATTTAAGTAAAATTATATTTCTCCATAACAATAAAATGATTCTGCAATCACATTTATATCAATTTGAAAGTTTGTTAATTCTGAAAGAGGTTTTTTGTGTATAAAATTTAAAAAATTTTGCACTTAAAGCAAGTATCAATTGTTTACAAATTTACAATGAGAATAGTACTGTGATTCATTGTATTTTTGTCACAGTGTTTTGCAAATTTAGTAAAAATGTTAGAAAAGAAAAAAAAAACAAAATGTCTCTTGTTAACGTATAAGATAAATATATCCGTTATATAAATTGCAGCTGCTTTTTTTTCAATATTTAAACAAAAAAATATATATGTATATGTATATATACATATATATTATCCTACCAAAGATGTTAATAAAATCGAAATCTTTTCCAATGAACAATTATTATTATTATTATTATTAGGAATGTTTCCATCGTCGTTATACCAAACGAAGTGTATACGGTAAACACAAAAATACGTAAAACGCAAAGAAAGACGCAGTTTGAAAACGAGAACGCACAAAGAATCGACGTCAAAGCTCTGATGCTTTAATAGGGCCAACGTTCTCAACTTGGCAAACAGTTTTTCTTACAAAGATTTCCACGGAGATCTTTTCCAAGTTCATTCGACAGAAAAAAAACGTATAATTTCAATAACATGAATTTCAAAACTCTTTTCTTTTTTTTTTTTTTGTAAAACCACGCGTATATTTATTATTTAGTTCTTTCAATTAATTATTACAATTATATTTATAAACGAATAAAAAAAAGTATTTATAATTGAAGAATAAAAATATATATATTTTTTTAATTTAATTTTTAACTGTATTTTAAAAGAAAAATGAATATTTGTTAATTGTAAATTGATAAAAACAAATAAGTAAAATAATTTCTTGAATGTTCCCTAGTATCACAAAATATTGAAAAATATTGAATACATGTGTATTTAATATTAAAAAGACATTATGTGTGTGAATCTCTTTTTATTATTAAATACACATGTATTCAATATTTTTCAATATTTTGTGCTACTAGGGTTGATTATTATGGGTAAGTGAGTTGTAAATGAGTATACGTAATAATTACTAGAAGCTAGGGGAATAGACAAAATAAAAATATTTTGTTCATAAGTGTAGATTGCGTTCTATGAGAGTTATCGACTGGATTTGTCTGAAGCTTTTATCGTGATCATCCAAATTGAAAGCCAAAATGAAGACGAGGAGAGAAAAGTCATGGGGGATTTTGGCCGGTGATTCTATTCTTGTACATGAAATGCACGCGCAGTATCCTCTGGCCGTCCGCCAAACATACCGTAAAGTCATATAAACATTTTATCCCTCTTGGGTACTGAGATTTGTGATGAATGGATCCTACCCATTTTCTTTTTTCTTCTTTTTTGATTTTTTTTTTTTTTTGTTATCAAAAGATTATTTTTCCCTTAGATCTTCGATGTAAAGAAAAAAAAGAAATGAATTTGTTCAAATTGTTTGAACGAATGAAAAATATTTTGATATAAATTTAAAAACTTATAATAAAACAAATATTTGAATATCATTTGAATAAACAAATTTTATCGTTCCTTCTTATACTTTGTTCAAAGAATTGAAATTGATTTCACAAAAGTATATTTTTATGGTGAAATATTTCATTAATTTATGAAACTCATATTTTTCTTGGCATTAATACCAATTATTTCAAATTCACGTACGATATAACGCGAATTAACATTAGATATACCAGACCGGTCATTTTGACTGGTCGAGCCATTTTAATTCAAAATTTCTACTTCATGTAACATTTGAGTTCTGTAAATAATTCAGCATTTTATTATTTAAAAATGTCTATAAATCTATTTATCTATTAAAATTATTATTGTTAAACATTTTTTGTTATTTTTTAAGAGTAAATAAAGACTGGAAGCCTCAAAAAGCATTTTTTTGATACACCAGTCATTTTGACTAGTGTGGTAGAAATAGTTATACTAAAAATGGTGGTATATCTAGTGTTACATGTATTCATATTTTAATCATCATATTATTAAATATATTTTCTAATCATTCTAATCATATTATAATTGTCCCAACTATAGCCTTACAATTAATTAATTAAATATCTTTTTAACTATAGATAGTTTGCGAAAGACAATTTATTTGGGCAACTTGCCGAACGAACAATAACATTGGCATGAACGCTAATCTCGAACTTAACTGTCCTTCTAACTCTGTAATAAAAACTAAATTAAACAAAAGTAGTGGATTGAAACTAAACCACCGATTGCACGTGTTCTCATTGAACAATTTATTCATAAACAAACGATTTTCAATAATTATAAACAAAATATAATATTCTATAACGGTAAATAAATAAAATAATATATATATATATAATATTATAATTTAATATAATTATATATCTATATATATATAAAAATCTCGTGTCACAGTTTTCGTTCCCATACTCCTCCGAAACGGCTTGACCGATTTTGATGAAATTTTTTGTGCTTATCCGGTATCTATGAGAATCGGCCAACATCTATTTTTCATCCCCCTAAATGTTAGGGGTAGTCCACCCCTAAACTTTTTTTT
>NW_015149069.1:329666-356913 GCF_001465965.1 Polistes dominula | reverse complement strand
ATATTATATTTTATTTATTATATATATATATAATAAATAAAATAATAAATAAAAAATAAATAGAATAATAGTAATAAATAAATAAATGTTATTATTTCCTCTTGAGAAAAAAAAGAAGAAAAAAAAATAAGAAAAATATAATTGTTGACACCAACAAAATAATGTTGTAAACACAAAGAAAAGATCACTGAGCTTCCTGAAATCGCAATTTTATCCTCCGTACGAAATTGGCCTTGAAAAAGAAAAAAAAAAAAAGAAAAAGAAGAAAAATAAAAGATTGGAATATGATTCGAAGAAAAGGTGAGACCACTTTTGACAGGTTGCATCGTCCGAGTTGTTCTTTCTGAATCCTACGTAAGTAATAAGTACGTCGTACCCTCCCTACAGCTGTTTTCAAACAAAGAGGAAGAAGGAAAGAGTGTGAGAGAGAGGGAGAAAGAAAGAAAGAGCGAGAAAGAGATAGTGAGTTTGAACAAAGTAGTAGTAGTCAGCTGATTCAAAATGCATCCTCTTGGTGGTGGTGGTGGGGGAAGAGTTAGAAGAAGGCTTAAATAGCACCGTATGCTTTAACGCAGGTTAGTTCAAAGACAACGTTCGTTTAATATTGTTGAATAAAAAATTTTTTTTTTTTTTTTTATATATATTTTTCATTGTCAACAATAAGTAAGATAAAGAAAACACCGTTGTGCATGTTGTTATTATTATTATTATTATTCATAGCAGGTGTCGTCCATTGAAGTTCTTTTTTTTGTCCTTTAAAACATTATATACAAATTATACATTTGAAATATAATCAACCAATGACATCTTACCGTTAGTCATATGACATATTTTCTATTGGTCGACGGGGGTGACATTGAGATAATTCATTTGAAAAATAAACAAAAGAAAGAGTAGTAGACGACTACTTTATTCAAATTGGTATTTATTTATTATTTATATAAGAGGGAAGAAAAATATTATTATAGTGTTTGCGAGTAAATTGTTTTTTTATCTTTAACGATACATTTTTATTTCTGAGTGAATTATAAACAAAACGAAAAAGAATTATACATCTATACATACATATATATATATATGTAAATATAATAAAACAAAAACCAAAATAAGAAAATAATTAATAATAACACAACAACAAAGGATTTTATTTGGATTAGTTTTGATTAAAAAAAAAAAAACTAATAATAATAATAAAAAAACGGAAGAAAGATGAGACCACCAGCGTATAATGCAGAAGAGGTACAAAATATACCTCAAGAGCAAGGAGAAAGGAACGTGGCCATGGCTGTTTGCGTCCAATTGGCGGGTCGAGCGATTATTAGGGTAGTTTCAAGATGCGAGGAAGCTCAAGACAATTGTAATCTAGGTACGTGTCATAAAATAATTATGATCTATATATCTCTTTGTATCATACACAACATGATATATTTGATAAGATAACACACGATTAACTTTCTATATATACAAACAAAAATATCATTTTTTTTTTCCTTTTTCATAAAAAATTTTCTTTCATCACGCGCAAAAAACGATATCAATTACCATTTTGTTTTTTTTTTTTTTATTATTTCCAAGCATGTTATATATTTCAAATTTAATCATACGTATATATAATAAACGAATGTAACTATGTACAATACTACATTCATTTCCTGTCTTTTTTTTTTCTTTTTCTTTTTTTGTTTAGCAAGAAAAATAAGTAAAATTCGTTTTCCTGTGTATATAATAAATGTTGTTTTTACCTTATCCGTAAATCTGGATAGATCAGGAACCTTGATCAATGCCACGATCTACGCCTCTGATTCATACACTTGCCGTTTGCTTCTTTACCTCTTATCCGTTATTTTCTTCTTCTTCTTTTTTTTTTTCTTGTTTTCTTTTTTCTTGCGACGCACTAACCTTCCATCTGTAATTGCGTTATAAAAATGTCAATGTATTTTTTTTTCGCACAATAAATAAATATACATTCGTTGATCTTTCTCTCTTATTTACATATATATGTTTGTGTATATATATATATATATATATATATGAGTATATACAAGAGTACAGTTAGATTACATATAAAGAGAAAAGTTTCTAAACTGTTACGGGCGAAAGTTTTCCCGCGAGGAGAAAGAACATAACAAGAGAGCATCGATGCGTGCATTTAACTATACACAACTATAACGACCGTTTTTAGATCATCTTATAAATAATAATAATAATAATAATAATAATAATAATAGTAATAATGTCAGTAACAAGATAAACTTTTGAAAAATAATAATCTACAATTTTCTTATTTAATAATCACAATTTCTTTGTTTCGTAGCTGTGACGAATTTTTGAAAATACGCGGGACTTTTAAATATGCGTACAGTCAACGGAATAAAAAAGTGAAATGCTCGTTGGTAAATCATCTTGTTGATATAACACATAGATATATATATATATATATATATATATATATATAATAATAATATCGGTGATATATAAATATATATCAAGATAAGCTTTTGAATTCTGTTATTTATAAAATCACAATTTTTTTGTTTCGTAATTAATGAATTTTTGAAACTACGCGGAACTTTTAAAAATGCGTACAGTCAATGGAATAAAAAGTGAAATTCTCATTGGTGAATCATCTTGCTAATACAACAGCATAAATATATATATATATATAATAATAATAATATTAGTAATATATAAATATCAAGATAAGTATTTGAATTCTCTTATTTATAAAATCACAATTTTTTGTTTCGTAATTGATGAATTTTTAAAAATACGCGGGAATTTTAAAAATGCGTACAGTTAACGGAATAAAAAAGTGAACTGCATAATCGCAAAATGGCGAATCGTCTTGTTGATGTAACAACATAGATATATATATAATAATAATAATATAAATAATATATAAATATCAAGATAAAGCTTTGAATTCTCCTATTTATGAAATCACTTTCTTTGTTTTGTAATTGTGATAAATTTTTGAAAATACGCGGGACTTTTGAAAGTGCGTAAATTGAACGGAATAAAAAAGTGAAATGCTCGTTCGCGAATCGTCTTACTGGTATAAAAACATAGATAATAGACGGGATAAAGATCGAAACAATGATTACGTAACACCTTCGTCCGGTCTTTGTTTTCCCTCTTCCTCTTTCTCTCCTCTACCCCCTCCTCTTCTTTCCCAATCATCTTTTTTCTCCATTTACCGCGACAGTAATTTTGCTTCTCGAAGGACGAGATCTCTTTTGCGAAGAGCAACAGTTTTACGATTCGAATCTATGGATCTATGTGCTCGAAAGGTCGATCTAGGAATAGTAAATAGTATGTTAGAGAGAGATAGAGATACTTATACAAACGTTTCGCATGCCGGACGATTTAACCTTTTTAACTTGATCCCTTTTTTTTTTTTATATGCACGTATATACATTACAAATCACAGGAGTATTGTTGAGTACCATTTTTGTAAATTTTTTAAACAATCAATATCTTCTTGTAAATACAATATTTTTAAATTTTTGTATAACAAAAATGAAACACATTTTATAATAGAGATTCTTCAACTTTTTGATTGAATTTTTTTTCAACATTTTTTTTCTACCATTTCTGTAAATTTAAAACAATCAATATTTTTTTGCAAATACAATATCTACAAATTTCCTTTCCATGGAAACACATTTGATAATAGGGATTATTCAAATTTTCGATTGAATTCTTTTTCAAAATTCTAGGGTGACTAGAGTAACCTTTTGAATGACCAAACGTTAAATTTTTGCACAAAAATATTTGTACTTACGTAAGATATAATAAAAATACAATTATAATATTATTTTTCTAAGTATCATTTTATTGACTACTACTTTTGTATCTTATAATACTTTTGAGAAGATTTATACGCATACTTCGGTGAGATCAATTTTTTATATATTTATATAAAAATCTTTTATTTAACTTTTAATAAAATGTGCTATTTTGCAATTAAAACATTTATATCAATTTAAAAGAATTTTGAAACATTGCATTATAAATAAATAATATTTGTTATAAATTGATAGAGGGTGGTGGGGGTAAGGGTACTAATATTCCTGTGACTTAACTGTACATACAAGGTGTCCTATAATTGGTGATACAAACGAGCAGTGGCTGATTATTTTATGTGAAAAATTAAATCGAAAATGTAAAATAAAATTTGTTCACGTAAAGCTTTTTGTTTTAAAGAAAAATATGATTGAAAATTTATTTTTTTTAGTACTAACTCAAGGTCATCGAAATGTCAATACTTTATAAAAAATTAAACATTTAATATAGTGTCTTAAAATTATGGCATATACCATATGGCATATACATACCATTAATGTAGTATAATTACGTTATTTTTAAGTGGTACAATTTTGACGCAAATTATTTCAATAAATGTTTAGAAAAATGTATTTTAATATTGTAAAAAATTTCATTTATGAATATAATTAAATAATATAAATTTAAAATATTTTATTCTTTGATTATAAACACCTACATTTGGAATGTATTGATTTTTATTTGAGAAATATTTATATGATGGTAAAAAATGTTAACAGTTTGAGAACCCCTGTTTTACAGAATGATTCTTAGAACTGGGATAGGTCACTAATCATCATTAAGTAAAAATAAAAAAAAATGATAGCGGAAATAATCATATAGCATAATACATTCTTATGACTTTATTTTTTATATGAATGCACCTAATAAATGCAATTGTACTTTATTCTTCAATGCAAACCAACTTTTTTGGCAAAATGTCTGATATTTCGTAAAATATTGACATTTCGATGACCTTGGGATAGTACTTTTATATGCAGAATAATAAAAGGGATAAGGGACCTTATACGAACAAATTTTATTCTACATTTTCGATTTAATTTTTTACGTAGAATCTGCCAGTGTGTACCATTAATTACTAGACACCCTATACATACTTATACACATAATATACTTTCTATAGAGAATGTTCATTATTTTGTACATTTCAAATGGAAACATTTAAGCATTCGTAAAATGATGGAAAATATAAATATCACGTGGGTAGTATTCCTTTAATGGAAGGGTAACCATAAAAGGTAACTTGCCGCCATGATACCTTTCTTATCTTATAGCAAAAAATCATTCCTCTACTTATATATATATGGCAATATTGTAGCGTTAAATCTAACACGACTATCTCATCGCGTTTTCTTACGATATATTTTAACGTAGGTGTCTAACGTTCAATGACTTATCCAAGTTTCTATTTAAGAACTGATTGATCGTATTAAACAACGACCGTTACTTTTCTTCTTTTTTTTATAAACTATTCGATGATATTTTTCTTTCTAACGTAACAACACGATTCTAATACTTACTTATTTACTTATTCATTCGTTATATCCAAGCAAAAGAAGACATTTTTGTTATTTTTGAATTTTACTTGAAAATATAAATTTGAAAAAAAAAGCACCAATTGAACGACAGAACGAAAAGCCAGCCGCCATGACACTAATTGGCGCCAAATTTAAATTCGAAAAGGCGCCACAATACAAACTACGTCACTAAACTTAACACAAACAAGATTTAAAGAAAATCTTCGAGATATGTTTTATACGTACGTTAAGAAATCATAATAATTCCATATATTTTCTCTTCTCTTCTCTTTTATTCGTCATTTTTATTGAAAAAAAAAAAAATACCGAAATAAAATGAAATTGTAAAAATGTATGAAATAATAATTTACCGTTGAAATGCGTAAAATGCAATTTTGATCTGCCAACGACATCTTCTGAACGGACGTTGTCAAGGACGAACGATGAACGAATTTATTTCCGAAAGATCTTTACAAAAATAAATATTTCTCACGAATGTTTCCTAAGAGAATATATCGGATTCGAGAACTTTTCGTTGAACTCCCTGCAGTTAGTCGGTTTAAAACAAAATGGCGAACGCTGTGACAAAAGTGATATTGCGATGCGAAGAAGCACAGGAAAACGAAAATTTGGGTATGGTCAAAGGAATTTTTTTTTTTTTTTTAATTTTAATATAATTGTTTACCTTTATTATTGATTTCTCTTTTTTCTTTTTTGCTAACCTCTTCTACATTTTATTACGATCAAATGAGAGCTTCATGTTACGTATATCGTATTTTGCAACGAACTAAATTTATACGTTACTTACTTCACGTTATAACCGTTGTTAGGGCGCGCTTTTTGAAATTTGTCCGAATTACTTGTATACTAAATTGGAATGATTTTTATATATATATATACTTGGATATTTGTTTTTCTTTTTTAAATATATATAATATTTAATAAATATATATATTTCAAAATTCTTATACACAGAAATATGATTATTCAATATTTCAATTAATATTAATTTTATTACGAAAGAGTATTCTATTGATAAGAAAAATTGGTATCACCAGAGTATACCTAATCTCAAAATCATCATTAAATGTTAAAAAAAATCATGTATACAAATCAGAAAAATATTGATTTTATTTTTTATTAAATCTTACGTAAAAATACGAATATACTTTCCCCAAGATAATAAAAGAAATTTTTTCCTATCATTTATAACAAATTATTAATGTTTAATAATAATCAAAATTGTTTTCTCGTATAAAAGAATTTTGAAACGTTGCATTACAAGTAAAAATATTTATTATTTATTATCCCTTAAAATTAACTTTATGATTAATTGTGTATATAAAAACGATTGAGGATTATTATTGTTTAATTATGACGAATTAGTATAATATTAAAGATTATTCTCAAATTGATTTTCTCATAATGTATAATATTCTGTGAATTGTGTAAAAATAACAAATTTTCAAGTTTTGTACAGGTGCATTGAACGATGCCATATGGCAAGTATCCAATTAGAGAAATTTTAGGTATACTCGTGTGTAGCATCTAATATATGCGTTTTACACTTAGAATACTTTTATTTCGTAATCGTTCCAGACGGTACCTCTCTTCCGTACTTGGATTAAGAAAATCGAGCAAGAGAAAGCGTAAAGCCGTCGTAATTCGATGGCCAATTCATTTTCAATGAGATCTCTACATTTACATTGTTAAGAGAGAGACACACAATATATGTATATATATATATTATTTTCTTTTTTATTATTTCAGATTTGTCCGAATGCCAGTTAATGCAAGTACCAGATGCAGTTTATCATTTGATGAGACATACAGAATTGAAAAGATGCGATTTATCTGGCAACGTTATAACAAAAATTCCACCCAAATTTGCAGTCAAATTTTCCCTCATCACTGGTTAGTAATTAGACGATAAATATCCTTAATGCATTAAATGCAATGTCGGTTTCTACCAATTGACTTTAAACTTTTCAACTTTTCATCAAAGACAAGTCGACCATTTCTTATTTTTTTTCTATGCCTGACAAATCATCTAGTGGTCTAAATGGAAAACTTAACAAAGTTGGTTTGGCATTTTTAACGCTGTTAAAGTTTAAGCGAATGATTAATAAAGGTGTTTATTTTTCTTTTTCTTACAGAACTTAATTTAAGTCACAATCAAATGAGCAAATTGCCCGAAGAACTTGCCGAACTTCAAGCATTGGAAAGACTCAACATTTCGCATAATACTTTTATCGCTTTGCCACCCGTTACTTGTCGGATACCACAACTTAAACGACTTCTTGCCAATAATAACTCCATCATCGGTAAGTCTTCAGGATACAGAAGAAGAATCTAGAACAATTATGTTGTTTGGTTAGTAAATAAGTTGGTATACTTATGCAAAAAAAAAACCTTCAGAGAAAAAGAGAGAGAGAGAGAGAGAGAAGTTAGAAAAATGATAAAAAATGCGAAAGACAACGTTTAGAGTACTTTCCTATTATATTTCAGACATTGACGTTGAAAGAATCAAACATGCACCAGCGTTGGAATACATAGATTTGCAAGCAAATCCATTAACGCCTAGGATGCACGATCTTCTGGGTACCTTGACACGTATCAGAGTGGAATTAACACCGCGACAAGTA
Source organism: Polistes dominula (assembly GCF_001465965.1). The sequence continues at coordinate 348,905 of NW_015149069.1, read as the reverse complement.
GAAGATTGGGAAGATTTGACTATTTGAAACTAATTTGATAAAAACAAGAAAGAAAAAATGAAAGTGACATTAAACTACTTGTTCAAAGAAAGTGTCAGCAGTTAGCTTTCACTTTTTATGAATAAGCATTACGGCGCAACCTTCTAGGTTGAGATTCGTTTAAGACTGCAAGAAGCAATCCTCTTTTCTTGCATAGTTTAAGAATTAAACAAATATTTTGTACAGCGATATTATACATTTTGACTGACGGCAAGCGAATACGCAAGCGACTGTATTATATATATACATATTATTATTGATTTGAAAATGCACATTTGTAACTTTTCAATTATCTCGTTTTTCGAGATACCTTTGATAATATTTCCGATTCGCATTTATTCGAATTGGGAAAAAATCGATTGCTCTTCTTAATAGTTTTGTTTCTTCTTAGATTTAGTTTTTTATCTACTTATATGTCTCTTCGACTTTTCGTATTCTTATTGATAAGCAGCTAAACAATTTCTAAAGTTATTATTACTTTAATCTGACTAATATTGTTCTCGGATACATAAAAAGAAGTCAAATTTATCTTCGTTTACTTCATTTTATGTATTTTAGGACTACGTTAACACTATACAACTGCCAATCTTGCGATTAATCGATTTTTGACAATAATATTCATTTTATTATTTTAATGAAAAAAAAAAAGTAAAAGAATCTTTCTCTTAGCATTTTTTTTTATATATACAGGGTGTCCCATTTTTTCCTTGCTAAATATTACCAACATTTTTTACATGCAAATATAAGACCAAGAGTGTCATATAATACAGAACTTTTAATTTATTAAAAAGTTATAATAAAAAATACGAAATGATTAAGAACTAGTGTTTCATTAATAATTAAGATAAAAGATTATAAATATATTTAGATAAATGAAGGAAAATGAATATGAAATTAATAATGCAATAGATTCTATTTTCCATACATTATCAGTTCTACATTCACAATAACGGATAGCATTTTAAAATGTAATTATAATTGATTTCAATCTGTATAATATCAACTAATGATACCAGTTAATTATGATTTCATATTGTTGTTTACAATTTATTTTTATAAAACATTTAAAGGTCCACATCATTTATATTACATTTTTGTCTTATTTTTGCTTATTAAAATATGTTGATAACGTTTGAAAGAAAAAAAATCTAGAAGATACCCTGTATTTATATATAATATATATATATATATATATATTTAAAAAAAAAGAAAGCAAAGATTGTCTGTAGATAACAAATGAAATATTAAAAAATCGTCTCTGCGATTTATTTATACTTATAATTGTATAAAAAAAAAAGAAGAAAAAAAAAGAAGAAATTAATCTACAAATGTATGTGCGTGTACATACACAAACACATACGTATACAAAATTGTAAATCTAACACTTTACTATAACGTATTGTTAATCTAGTCAACAATTTATGGGAAGTTGCAATAATGTATTAAAAGAAATAAGTGAAAAAGAGAAAAAGAAAGCAGAAAAGAAAGAGAATTCTTTCTTTCACTCTCTCTTAATCAATAAATAAATTGAAAATAATAAATAAACAAACAAACAAAAAAAGATATAGAAAAAAATTTAAAGCTACCTTGATCTTTATTGACATCGAAGCATGTCATATCAGAATACGCATACATACATACACATTATACATATGCATACATACATATATACCCACACTAGTTTCCTCCCTCTCTCTGTGTCGTAGTTTTTTTTTCTCGAACAATAATAATAATAATAATAATAATAATAATAATAATAATAATAATAATGAAAATAATAAAACATACAAAGAAATGAATTATGAATCATTTAATATACATATATATAAATATTACAAATCAGTAAAGATTCTCGAACAATAATAATAATAATAATAATAATAATAATAATAATAATAATAATAATAATAATAATAATAATAGTAATGATAATAGTAATAATCATAATAATTAATAATTAATAATCTACGACATAATCAATATATATATAACACTGTTGTGTGTGAGTAATATGTTTTCGCATTTCAATATATAAATTGGAGTCATATTAAATTCTCGGACACATATGTAAATAGTAGACGTATGCTAGTCATTATACAACACGTGTAAATGATTTATATCAGTTTAGTACCTATATTTTCTTATTAACATAAAATAATAATAATAATAATATAATAATAATAATAAAAAATGTATTGAGTCGCAAGTAGTTAATTATCTACAATACTTTTGTTCATCGATAAAAATCACAAAAAATATACATTACATAAAAAAAAGGAATAATAATAATAATAATAATAATAATAATAATAATAATAATAATAATTAAAACAATAATTGGACAATAATAATTAATAAAAAAAAAATTATGTTACTCTCGCAGATCCATCACATTCTCTCAATCTCTTTCACTCTCGCAAGAATACTGGTCTCGCTAATTGTGATAATTATAAATTTTTTTGTTCTTCCTTTTTCTTCTTTTTTTTTGTGTGTGTTAATTTTCATTTTTTTTTTTCAACGTTATGCGATAATAAATAATAATTTCGTTAAACCGCAATATCGAAGAAAAAAAAAATGCATGACACGTGCGTACTAGGAGTTGTGTACATACACGTCAAATATATATATATTTATATATATGCAGGGTGTCTCAAACATTAAGAATTTATTTCGTAAATTAAAATAAAAGAGAAAATGTCGTGTGTGAAGTTTGTTTAGAAACATTTTATTCCAAAATTATTACAAATAACATTATACCGTACTGAACAATATTCTTAATATTCATTCAAAGCTGTATTTGTTTCATTAATGAATTTCCAATGGATTTTTAATGGATTATAATCCTTACAGAATATAAAATGATCAAACATATTTATCTTTCTATTTCAAAATATTGTTGTCATAACGTGACTCTTGAAATATTTCAAAAATCACATATTTGAAACGACTCCGATATGAGTTGCACAAAAATGAAATTCTTGAACCGTTCATACAATGGTATAACTTTGGTTTCTAAACAAACTTTATATATGACATTGTTTTTCTTTATTTCAATTTGTAAAATAGTTTCTCAAAGTTTGACTGGATGAAAGCCTCTGAGACACTCTATATATAATAATTAAAAAGATTTTATTCTCATCGAATTGAATAAAATCTTGATATTAGGTGCTGTTTATGTATTATACGTGGACTAAAGAGGACAAAAGGAAGGGGAGAAAGATAAAAGGTTCATTTAAAAACCTTTCATTAATTTCAGTGCTTGCATATTTCATTATATACCGAAAGCTACGCTTTGATAATCCGAATATATTTATAATTATAATTATAATTATATATATATATATATATATGTATGTATGTATGTATGTACATATACATTAATACGCGAGAATATTATTAACTACCTGACGTGATTTTTTGTTTGTATTTGTTTGTATTTTATAATCACGTTTAGAAATAGGACGATATTCTATAATAGGCTTCCTGCTATTAATTAAGCAGCACAAAAGTAGGAACTACTTCCAATATTTTTTATAATATCAAAATGAAAACATTTTTCTTTAATTATTTTTCTAATGAAATTTCATAGAAATTGTTTTCATTTCAATCGAATCGAATTTTTTTTGTTTATCTTCATTGGAAGTTACTCCTTCTTTTTCTTCGTCATTTCTGGCACTCCATATTATTAATTCGTGTACCATTCGTTCTCTTTCTTTCTCTCTCTCTCTCTCTCTCTCTCTCTCTCTCTCTTTCATTTCAACGGAATATTTATGTACAGAAATCTATAATCCTAACTAATTCACACTCAGACATCATATTTGTTTTTTTGTATATTTTTTTTTGTTTTGTTTTGTTATTTTTTCTAAAGAAACATTTTTTTTGTTGTTTTTATTATTATTATTATTATTATTTAATATTATTATTATTAAAAAGAAGAGAGAGACTCGCTCAGGACTGACTTTCTCGTATGTAACGCATTCAAGAATATTTAGTCGTTTGTAATGTTTAAGTTTGCTTTTTTCTTTTCTTTTTTTTATTACTTGTTTGAAAACAAGAAATAAAAAAAATTAAGGTTAGGGTTACTTAGAGAAATTTTAATATAATTGACATCTGAATATTTTTCTTTTTGTACAAAAGGATCAAAGAGAGAAATGTTTAATAATAAATGAAGAAATTTCAAATCTATGCCAAGAAAGAAAGAAAATGTGAATACAAATCAGTCTTCTAGTTCCCTTGGCATCTTTTTTTATTTTTTACGAGACTGTCCTTGAGCGTAGTCACAATTAAAAATCTTTAATAATCAATTTCGTAGAAAAAAAAAAAAAAAAATAGTTAAACTCGCAGAACAATTGTTCTATACAAAATGAAGCAAAGGATTCGTATGAGGGGAGGGAGAGGAAGAGGGATGATAGGGGGTGTGGGAGTCCAATTTCTAATAATATAATAAGATATTTTACTTTCTTCAATAGTGTCACAAATTTCAGTTACTTTTGTGCGTTATCTAAAGCTATAAACTGCACATAAGTTTTTGTTTTTGTTTTATTATTTTGTGACCGTCAGAAAATTCGACGATTCATTCGTCTTTTTTGAAACCCGTAGGCAAATACAAAGAATGATTTAAGTGTACTTTGGAAGCTTCAAGTTCAGTGCGATTCAATCCTATTGTATGTAACGATAAAAACACAAAATTATATACAAGTTAATCCATCTCAAGAGAGAATTACATATATGGGGAAAAAGCTTTGTTTCTTGGTTACATTTATAACAAAGCGCAATTTTCTTTCATTGTTTTTGTTCGGTCTTTGTTCTCTTTAGAAATAGAAAAAAAAATTGAGCAAATGGCGTTGGACATAGTTTACCATTATCATCATCGTCATAGTCATCGTCATTGTCGTAGTCATAGTCATAGTCACTGTCATTGTCATCGTCGTTTATATCATCATCATCATCATCATCATCATCATCATCATCATCATCATCATCATCATCATCATCGTTGGTATTTATCTAAACTTGACAATATTAGCACGCGTCAATATCAAATGGTTAAACTTTCCTAATTAAAAATAGAAAGAGATCGATAAGCCTAGTGCCAATATAATGAAGCCAACGCGTTTAAAAACACTCGGAACGAATTAACTTCATCGAGCAAACTTGAAGAAACAACCTTGGCCTTAGAGTTCAAAAGTTTCGCATTGAACTTTAACGCTGGATCAATCGTTGCGCTTATGAAGTTAGATATATCTTATTTAATGACCTAAAAGGAGCGGCTATGTGTTGTAAAGATGACACTCTATGTATGATGTCGGTACAAATCCTTCGATTGGTTGTGAAATACGACGAACACGCGTCCATCCATCACCCTGATCTAATTCGATCATATACAATTCTTCACCGTCGTACATTGGTATAGAACCTTCGCTAGTGGCTACAAATTATTATAATATTATATGATTTTTTTATAATTTTCAAATATCATTTATTATTATTATTTTTATATATGCTTACCGTCAAATGGATAAAGTGCTCTACAGGTTCCTAATGGTGGCTGCGCATCTATCTCATCTACGTAATATTCTTCTCCACCACTACCAGGAAGCGACGTTCTTGATTCTCCAAGACCAGATTCCGGGCTATTCGTGGAACTGTGCATCAGTACCGTAAAGCAAAACCTTGTCTATTGGTCTAGACAAATATTCTTTTCTCTACTCTTTCAATTTTTAATGAATCCTTTTTTTGTTTTTTCCAAATAACAAAATAACTACCTTTCTATATACTATTACTGAATTTGTCGGATAAATAAAATTGCTATACAGATACTTACCCGTGGCTAGGTTGAGGAGTACCTGGTGCACTCTTTTTATGTACCGGCTGATTCGCGTTCGCATTACTAACACTAGAATCAGAAGCCGATCTCGACAGACTTTCTTCGCCACCTGAATGACTGGATCTTCTTGAACTTAATGGCCTTGTCGCTGAACCATTACTTGTAGGCTTTCGTTGTACTTGACTTGGACTAAAAGAACATAATTCAATTAAATTAAATCATGTTTAACATATAATCGTTTCATCGTATGATGGATCTTATTCTCTCAAGACTGATAAAATCTGTTGTACTACCTGGATAAGCTAACACCAGCGCGCATAGCTTCTTCCAAATATCCTTGAAATTTCGTCAATTCTGCACCAAGTTTGTCTAATTTATTACTGGATTGATTCAATTGGCCTTCTATACTCATCGGATCACCTAATGCTGGATTTTGTTCGTATACACCTTTCATCTTCATTAAACCATCTCTTGCTGCTGTTTCTTGTTGAATCTTTGCCTGAATTTCATCGAGTTTTTGCTGCAATCTTTTTTTCCGTTGATTAGGTGGTAAATCGCTGCAGTCCTCCTTAGCGCCATCACCGTAACCAGGCACGTTGTTCTGAAATGTTCCAATTTCTATAATTCCAAAATTCTATGACCTAATTTGTAGTATGTGAAATGGAGGACTATATGAGAAAAAAGCATATATCACAAATGCAACACATTATGCATCAATCCTGGTTGTTATTTAATAAAAACATAAATAATGAATATATTTTTACTAAGCTTTTATTATACAGGGTGTTCCCAAGATTAAATTGTTATAGTTTAGATATGAATTTAGGACCCTAAAAATAAATTTACATTTTTCTTACACAAGTATACTCTCGTTAATTCTTTTTTCAAAAGATATTTATTACTATATAGTTAATACGTAATAATTCAAATTTATTACGTATATTATTAAAAAGAAAATTATTATATTGGGTTGTTCGGAAAATTCGTGCCGATTTTCAATAGATGGCGTAAAGGTGTTTTTTTTGCTGAAAAACCTGAAAAGTTTTTTTACTCTTAAGTTTTTAAGTTAATCCAGAAATTTGTGAAGTTACCCATAAAGATAGAGAAAGATTATGGAAACAGAATGGCACTTATATATAATTTAATAAATATATGTATATAATACCAAAACAAAAGAAAAAACTTAAATGCGTTGCGTTTCAATCTTCCGTCAAAATCTTCACGAAATTTCCGGACAACCCAATATTTATTATTAAAAAACATTGCAATCATTACATATGTTATACTCAAAGTGATTACATTCAGCTTGAATTTTGGAAACAAATATTTCACAATGTGAAATTCGTTCCTAACTCTTCATAACTTTAGAAGTAAATATCTCTTGAAAGAAACATTTTGCAAGCATACTTTTAAAAGAAAAATTTATTTGTTTTCGGGTGTTAAATTTACATCTAAAGTTTAGCGATTTAACTCAGGGAACAACACCTTTTATACAAAGTATTTGAGCTTTTTTGGTAGAAATTATGTGAACGGATTTTATGCTTAAAAATAAGAAAAAAGGTGTTATATAAATATAGGTTATTTGAAACTTTATTCACCAAAATTTTAACATAAATGATAAAACTGTTTAAATGTGTTTTTCAAAATATTGTCCGCTTATGCGAATACAGTTTTGATACCATTGTAATATGCTGTTTATGATATGACAAATTTCTTTTAGATTTCTATTAATTTCTGAAACTACAATAACATGAAGTTTAACTATCTCAGCTGCATAAACTTGTTTATTTTAGTTTCTTCCATAAATAAATATCCATTGGGTTGGCAACTAAGTCATTGCGGATTATATTTTATACCTAATTTAGTTTTTTGATAGCAAAGATCAGAAATTTTATGAACATGGTATTATGACACTGTTTGATCGATGGCAAAAAGTCATCAACAAAAATGGACAGTACCTAATTGAATAAACTTATATTTTTATATAATATATAATATAAAATATAATATATTGGGATCTCTAGCACTTGAATACTCTATCTGGTGGCTAAATTTAAAATTAGAGTACATAGGTCGAATTGCAATGATTAAAATCCGCAATCACTTAGTTGCCAACCCAATAGTTGAATGATCAAAACAGTCAAGCTAAACGTTCAAAGAAGAATACGTTGAATCACTAAGCATCATCTTTGAATAAAACATTTAAACAATTTTACCATTTATGTTATATAACTTTTAAATAAAGTTTTAAATATAACCTATATATTTATAGATCATTTATTTTCTTATTTCTGAGCATAGAATACATTCGCAACGTGTGTACGAAAAAATCTTAAACACTCTTCTCTCTATATCTAACTAATAATGCTAGTAACTAAACAAAAATATGAAATTAAAGTAAAGAAATTACTTACAAAATAATACAATAATTTCAAAGGAATGAATATACTAAGAGGGAAATATTATTTACTCTAACAAATAATGAGCATTTTGTATAGAGAAGGACAGACCTTTAAAGCTATGCACACCTCGATCAACTTCTGTTGTTCGCATGAAACAAATTCGAAAAGCGTTTCATTCAGCACTTTAATGGGGAAGTAGTATTTTCAATTTAATTATATGTAGAGTACGAATTCGAACAAATGGTAAACAAAAAGAGAATTTATTACAAGTCTTTATATAAAATGTTAACCCTTATTGGTTGTCAGATTTTTATATTTATGATGATTCTCACTAAGTTATAAGTGGTTTCGGTAACATAATATGCAACAAAATTGTTTAGTATTATAAGAATAATTATTATTTATTTATTTTTTCTTTTTGAAGGAGTACTACAAATGTATATAAAATTATTTAATTATTTAATTATTAGCACTAGAACTACTATACTAGTCATTTGATACCATTTTGATACCAAATATTCTTCATTATTGTATACTTATTGTTATTATTATAATTGTTATTATATATAGTTTTTTAAAATCTCAGAACATGGAGTTCCTTTTGTAAAATAATAATAAGTCAATAAATATAAAAATATTCTACTTTTACGTCTTTTTTAAAGACCAGCCATTTTGACTAGTTTTGGTAGAGATGACTACGTCTCAACTGTCGGTATAGTTCTAGTGTTAATAACATATTTGTATTATTTGTAAATCACGTGGGAAGTGATTTCTGACTAATAAGGGTTAAACAACATTAAATTGTTGATCCGTCAAATTTGTACTCTCCAATATAAAGACGACATTCGTTATGATAAATCAAACCACTCACGATTACAGTTGTAAAGTGCAGGAATTGTTAATATTGTAAAGTGACGGACGATCAAGCCATCTACAGTGTGTACTTACTAAATACGATAATATCCAAATTCATAGCCGATGGAAGATTGGAAACAAGAGAGAACCACAGGCAGATCGAACCGTCCACCAAATTAATAAAAGATACAGAAGAAAAAGAAGTTACATTCTCTTACCAGAAGTTAAAAGCAAACTAATAATAATCATGTATAACAGATCGGTAAAAAAAAAAAAAAAAAAAAACAAACAAAAAGAAAAAAAGAAGGGGTCTGATATTTTACAGGCTTATAATATTTATCGAGAAGTATTTAAAAATATTTAATTATAACATAGATTTTAAAAATCAATTCTTTCGATGTTAATTAAATTTTATTATTCATCAGCTTTCGATATTGTAAGCGAGTCTCTTGACATATTGAATGTAAGTAGAAAATATTGCTAAAAAATACATTAATTTAAGGAATATTTGAAAGTATACATCAATCTAAGATCTGTAAATATTCAACATGTAGATTTTGCACATATTTTATATTTACATTTACAAAATAATCTTTTTTTGATATTATTAATAGTTGTTTTTTTTATTTATTTTTATAATAAACATCACAACTTTGAACTAATGTATCTTGTAAAGCAAATTCCTCAATGTACATTCAATACTTTATCAAAAAACTTAGTTACAATAAAAAAAAAAATAATAAAAGTTAATTTACATCGAAAGGGTTGGATTTTAGAAACCCATTATATATTAGACATTTTTTGAAGTATTATAAAACCCTTGAAATATCAAACTCTTTGTTTTACCATCTTGAATATGTTACCATTAATATGTGAAATTTGTTAATTTATGTGAATAAACTAGTTATTACATGAAATAATTATAGCGATCAGGTAAAGTATGAAATATAAGACAGAATTACATACTACAACTAGTTAATATATGAATTTACGAAATAAGAATATATAGTTAAAGTATTAAATTGATAAATATCAAATGATCCATCTTTAAAATAATTTGTTCATTTTTAAAACAATGCTCGTATTCGTTTTTATCTTTTTGCATACTTTGAAAACAAATGTTTTGTTAGTTGCGCTGTTCTATCGACTTTGAACGAATGTTGAAACCATATCATGGTTATAGTTTATAGAAATGGGTTCATTTAAGGAACAGTTTGATGAAAGATTGAAAACTTTAACCATGCTAATATGTTATCATTATATATATAGTAATATATATATTGTATATAATACTTATATATTAATGATGTATATCAATACTTATGAATACTTATATATAATGCTGTATAATATAATATTGTATAAGTATTATATATATAATTCGAATCCAAAGAATTGAAAGATTAAATTAAAATTTAAAAAAAATAGTTACTGTAAAATTGAAAATGTCATGGAAGTAAAATATGCTATAATAAATGATTTTCAGTTGACAAGGTCAAAACAACAACTCATCATAATCAAGTTCATGAGACTATAACCAGATATATTATTTCATATAATATTTGGTTATATTATAAAACAATTAATTAAAATACATAATAAAATTCTAGTTATATGTTTCTCTTTGAAAATGCCTAGTTATTTCATAAATTAACTGAATTAAATACTTTAACGGTAACACATGTATATATATATATATATATATATATATATATACAAATTCTTAATGAAAAGAATAATAATAAACAAGAAACGAAGCAATTAAACAAAAACAAAATATCGACATTTGATGACGTTACAAAAAGAAAAAGAAAACAGAAAAAAAAAGAAAAATAGAATATAATACTTTGACTCTCATTAGATAGAATCAAATTCACCGTAAAATGCATGCTCTCTGTGAAACAACAAATGTGCATGATAAATTTACAAGCTTTTTCTTTTCTGATAATATCATATGTACAAATATATCAAAATACATATCTGTGATATAACTTAGAATAAAAAAAAAAAAAAGAAAAAAAAAAAAAGGAAATGCAAGAAAATAAATATACAACATGCTTTCATCATATTCCCCATAGCCCTTACGTTCTTGAGATATATTCTGCATTGGATATATGGAACGAGGTTTTAATTAGTGATTAATAATATTCATTAAAATAAAACAAATATTCACCTTATTGCTACTAAAAATTCCAAAAAGTCCAACTCTCTTTTTGATCTTTCCACCGGATACAGTTCCCTTTACCGTAAGATGATTGTGTATTGGCTGCATCGCAGGTTGGGATAATTGACTGTTACTATCATACGTCTTGGCGACTGATAGATCTTCAAATGGAAAATCTCCTGGTGGTTGAAAACCACTTTTATACCGTTCGATAACTAATAATGTGTCTTCCTTTTCGTTTATTTCATTCGCTGCCTTTTCAATTCCGTCCAAACATTGAGCAATTATCGGTGCAACAGCACGTTCTATTTCCACCGATTTGATCATATAATTTCGCATGTTCTTTATTCTCTTTTCATCTAATTCCTATGAAAAAAAAAAAAATATATATATATATAATATATTATTATATTATATAATTAATATATAAATTTTTTAAAATAATAATTATTATTAAAAGTAAATTAAAAATTATAGTAATATTATAAGTTATAATGTGTATATATATATATATATATATACACATTATATGTATTATAATATATATAAATACTATAGCCTATATATTATTATAATTTTTTATTTAATTAATATATTTTTATATTAATATTTATTATATATATAATATATNTATATATATATATATATACACATTATATGTATTATAATATATATAAATACATTATATAGCCTATATATTATTATAATTTTTTATTTAATTAATATATTTTTATATTAATATTTATTATATATATTATATATATATATATATATATATATATATATATATATATATATATGTATGTAGTATATATAAATATAATTAATAAAAATGATTAAAGAAAATACCTGTAGATGTTGAAATACTTCTGGCATAGACGTATGATAATGCAAGGTTTGCATGTCATTTGTCTTTTGTAACTGATTGGCGTATTCCGTTTTTGCTTCTTCACTTTGTTGCGTTTTCAGAGTCATATTCATCCTCTGCTTTTCTACCTGTTTATATATACACATAATGTTTGATAACTCAGATTGAAGATTTATATTTATACTCATTATATTTGAGCAAAGTTAAAAAAAAAAAAAATAAAAAGAGAAAATTTGTATGTAATAATAATAATAATAATACCTCAGCTCTAGAAAGATTCAAATCGGCATCAGCTCTTTGATAATTTTCAACGGCTCTTTCCGCTTCGCGAAAAGCTTTCTCGTATGCTTTTCTGGCACGTTCCAAATTACCAATTTGTCCAGCCAAAGCCGCCCTCAATCTGATACCCTCTTGCAAATACTTTTTACGATCTTCTTTGAAATCCTTCACTAGTATGTTTAATTCTCGCAGAACGGTGGCTTGTAAGTTTTCTGCGATAACTTCCCTCTGACCTGCTTGGTCATTCACTTCATTTAATTCCATTTTGAAAGCCCGACATGGACTGTATCTACAAAACCAAAATTATAAATCATTCAAATTGTTTTATTTATTATGTATAATATTATACAAATATTATATATGAAAACAAAAAAAAATTATTCATCCTTTCATATATTATTTAACAAAAACAACAACACACACACATACAAATACAACAGATTCGTATATCTAAGATTATTTTTGAAATTTTATACAGTTGTAAAGGGTTCATTATAGGACAATAACACTACACTGCACTCGAGAAATAGGTGCAAATATTATCAACCGTTTTTAAGAATTTTATTGAAGAATAAGTTGTTTTACTATTAATTTTATTAATTTATTTTTTTTCTCACATTCAATTTATATTTTATTTCTGTATTTATTTGTATTCTAACAACAAAATAATAAAAGTTCAATAAAACGTCGTACTGTACAAATTTAAAAAATTTACTGTTAAAACGTACTGTAACAAACTTACAGTTTATTTCTATATTTGTTTGTATTCTAAAAAAAAAAAGAAAAGTTCAATAAAACGTCGTACTGTACAAATTTAAAAAATTTACTGTTAAAACGTACTGTAACAAACTTACAGTTTATTTCTGTATTTGTTTTTATTCTAACAAACAAAAAATAAAAGCTCAATAAAACGTCGTACTGTACAAATTTAAAAAATTTACTGTTAAAACGTACTGTAACAAACTTACAGTTTATTTCTGTATTTGTTTGTATTCTAACAAACAAAAAATAAAAGCTCAATTAAAACGTCGTACTGTATAAATACTAAAGTAATTCTTAAATCTAATTTCTGTATTTTTTTAATTTAAAAAAAAAAAGAAAAGATAAAAAAAGAAGTTGAATAAAAAAATACAAAAAAATATATATAAATCAAACATAAATCTTTCAATATTTTGGAAAATGATTGAATATTTGCATCCCTCTATTACTGGTTATGAAATATTATTATCCTAAACGATTTTTACAACTCTAAGGTTTCAAAAAAAAAAAAAAAAAAAAATCCTGAACGAATCTGACACGATGTTGTTCTTGTTAAATAATAATTCTTGTTAATATGTCGTTATAAAAAAAAAAAAATAAAAATAAAAATAAAAATAAAAACAAAATATAAGGAATACTTTGTTTTCTTAGCAATAATAACAACGTTAAGGTTTTAACATAGTACGAACGATCATTAAGAATACTTCTGTAACATTCAATAAAAGAGAAAAAAAAGAAGGAAAAGAGGAAGAGAGGAAGACAGAGAACAAGATAAAGAGATAAAGAAAGAGATAGTCTTATAACGTATACACGAAGAGAGAGTAGTATGCTCGTCTTCTTACGTGTCTAAAACTGCCTCGTACTCACTTATAATCCTCCTCCTCTTCTTTCTTCTTCGGTTCTTTTGGTTGATAACTCTTCACGAGACGTCTGTAAAGAGAAACGGAACAGTGTTATTGCCTTGGATATATATTTGCAATATATATATATATATATATACTTGCAATCAGTTAGGTTTGACAGTGTTAATATAATCTTAGTATAATACATAAATATTATATGTGCCCATAATTATGAAAGTGGTCTAAGTCAAAATTAAACAAAAAAAAAGTGAGTTTGTTAGTAATTACGCACCACATTATTTTAAACTAAATAAATTCAATGTAATTTTCACAATATTGTCAAAAATGAATTGTTAGATAATGTTTGTTTTTTCAATATTACATAGAATTCATATGATGTTCAAATAGAAATCTTTAAATATCTCGAAACAAGAGATACATGACTTAGACCACTTTCATAATTATAGGCACATATATAATATTGTATATATTATATTATTAATTTATTAATTTATATTATTAATTAAAATATATATATATATTATTTGACAATTAATAATTATGATATATATTATACTAACATCTTAGTATAATATATAAATATTTATTTATTTTTTTATACTAGGATATATACAGTAAAGAGCATAACTGAACCAATAACCACAAGTTTTGTATAAATTTTTGTTTGTCAGTACTAAACGAGGAGACATTAATTATTGAAATAATTTGTGATGTTACTTCTAACTGAAATAAAACTTACTATAATGTTCATTTTTTCATATTCATTTACATTCTTAGCAATAAATAAAGATTTATACAAAACTAGTGGTTATTGGTTCAGTTATGCTCTTTACTGTAATATAATATTTAATATATACATATATTGTAATATATTAAAATATATTTTATATTAAATATATTTATATATTAAATTATAAATATTTATAAATATATATTAATATTTATATATTTTAATATAAAATATATTAAAATATATTATAATCTTTATTATTTTTTTTATTTATATTATTTTATTTTTATATATTTTGCTATTATAATATATAACATTTCAAAAAAATTAAAATATACATTATATTAAATATATATATATTATATAATATTGTTAGTTAGCTCTATAAATAATCTATATATATAAATGTTGATTTCGTTTGTGCCTAATCGATAATCTCCAGAAGTACTTTATCGATTGTTTTGAAATTTTGACACAACGTTGCATTCGCATACAGCTAGTTTTTTATTACATTAATTTATTTATAAAATAATTAATTATTTAAAAAAAAGAAAAAGACACAAATAAATCCAGCGCAATCTGTTGGTTATAGATTTTGGTGAGTGCGCGAAACATTTGAACATAACCTAACCTTTATCTAAACGACTATGTTATATTTTGGCTCACATGGGCCACAGTAACGCGTGGCGGGGCACAGCTGCTTATATATATATATATATATATATATATATATATATATATATATTATACTAGGATATAAGCCTTCAAATCTAATTGACTACAACTTTTCTTTTTTTTTTTTAATAATCTATTATATTATTTCATAATCAGTATTATTAAAATGATAGTGCTTTATATTCTATTTGTATTAAATTTAACGGAAAGTTCTGTCCGTTTTTAGAATAAAATAAAATAATAAATTTTTTATATCTTAAATGAGCTTTATTGAATAATATAATTGCTATCATTATTTTTGACTTTTTGCCAGCGTGATTGCAATTTTTACCTCATTTTAAAAAAATGCCTTATCCCTCTACAGGTGAAAATTTGAACCAGTGTTTGTTTGAACGGAAATAATTTTTTGGTAGACCCCTAATACATATTTTGTATGTATTTATATTATATTCTATTTTATGCTTTTATTATGTTTTTTTTTTTTATATTTTATTCTTTTTCAAGAATCATTACAGAATTGTTGTTAGAAAATCGTATATTTTTATTCTAAAGGATTTCAAATGTTTGATGTTATTTGAATGATGTATTTACGAGTTTCATGAATATTCATACAAATTTTGCTAACTTAATACAATCAATATTTTCTTGTAATATAATATTCAGAAACATTTTATATGATTATTATTTGACTTTTAAATTGATTTAAATTTAATTGCAGATAAACAATTGTATTATTAAAAAAAATATAATTTTTGTTAAGTTATAAGAAAATTGGTATAATTAAAGTATATTTTATCAGATCAAAAGTAATATAAAATGTAAAGAGAATCTAACCTAAAAATAAGTACTACTTATAAAAATAATAATTGAGTAGTTAAAAAAAGAAAGAGGTACGAGTAACATTTTCTTTTTTAATTTGTGGTAAGTGCATAACTGCAAACTAGACATCCTACATTTTTTTATGCATTAAAGTGGTACATCTGAATTCTCATTTTGCACACTGCCATTTGGTAACAATTTTTTCACTTACTTACACAAATTCTTTTTCTCTTTAGAAACAAAAGAATACGAGTGATTTTAACAAAATAGAATTTATCAAATATTTCATTTTAAGTAACAAATGAGTATAGATATAAAACATTTTTGAATATTATTAATAAAATTCCAATATGTACATTTACTTTAATGTCTGTGTAGTTAAATTGTATTCAAAACTTACTCATTATTTTAAAATAATCAATAAACGTTGAAATTATTTGTTTCAAACGTGTTGAAAGGCACTTTTCAGACACTTAATTGTATTTTTATTATATTTTGTCTACATAGAAATACTTTAATAAGACTAATTTAGTTATCATTTAAATAATATTATATTTTTCTAAGAATAAAATATTCTTTTACAATCTTAATAATCCTAGAATAGTTTTTCTGTGTATAAGGATTGAAAAAAACCTTACATTACATTTAGATATAAATAGTTTACAAATTTACGAATATTCCTGTTACTCTCTGTGTCTTTAATCAACGTACACGTACATTAAAATTTGTCATAAAATTCATTTCTCGAAAATATATGTTAACAAATTTGTTAAATTAAATTTATACAGATAATTCTATAGTTGAAAAAGTTGAGGATAAAATAAAAACATTCGAAAGGTATTAATTGTTGCTGAAAAACACGAGAAATAACTGAGAAGTCGAATATATGAAAAATTTGATCATTCGCGATCATTTAAAAAACATTTTGAATTTTAAAACATTTGTAAAAAAGAAATTAAATTACTTTTCAAACACCTCATAATGAGTCACAGGAGTAATCGTACTTTAACTATAATAATATTTGATATAGTATTCTGAATCCAATTTTATTCTAATCTGTAAGATGAAATTGTATTTAGGATGTACCTTCCCCTCCCCCAATTCAATTACTAAGCCAATATGCTGCAAATTAAATAAATTTCTATCTACTTATTTATAATCCTAAAATAATATGTTTCTGTTAATGAGAATTTTAAAAATTTACATTACAAGAAAATATAAATGAATTTTTCCAATTTTACAGTAATAACGTGTTACGAATATTCTCACGTGACTCTTAATATAGGTAATTTCTAGTAAATTAATTTGAATTTTTAAAATTACCTGATATATTATGATATCTAATTTATTTGATACAACAAACAATCAATATTTTTAAATTTTTATAAAAATAAACATATTTTCGAATTATTCAATTTATAAACTGATCTAAATTTTGATATTGCATTGTAAGAGAAGTAAAAAATTGTACAATGATGACAAATATATACGAATACTTCTATGACTCATTATATATCTAATTATTTCAACATTAATAATTAATTATCATTCATAAATTAGATATTTCAAGAATATTATTTAATTAAGTAATGGGTGCAACGTGATGATAATAATAAGTAATAGCTAGAAACACACAAATGGTACGTGTTTCTATTGATTTTGAAATGAAAATGGGAAGGAAAGGAAAGGCATATATCTATAATCAACATACGTTTCTATGTAAATATACACACAATAGTATATGTACAACACGTTTTAAGTAGACCAAGTTTGATCGGTAACATGTCAAGAGCATAAGTTATTTTTAGACTTTCAATAAACATGAGATAGGTAACTATTACTATTCGAAATTGTCAATCAGTATTATTACAATTTTTTTCTTTTCTTTTTAAATATTTCACTATACAATAAAAAATAAGAAAAAGAAAAACAAAAAACAAATAATAGAAAGAAAAAGAAAAAACAGATAATAAAAAGAAAAAAATAATAATAATAAAATCAATTCCAGTAACAAAAAAAAAAAAAAAATGGAAAATCACATTGTCTGTAAATATTCTTAACGATATATGTATACAAATTGGTCATGGAAATATTTTCTTAGAAGAAACGTACAGTTGATTCGTCATACAATAAACCAAGATATCCTAAAATAGTAAATGATCTCTTTCCTTCTGACTCTTTCAAACAGACTTGTTCAAAATATTATTTTTACAATCTTATAAATGATAAATAAATATTTTATTTTATGTTAAATAAATGTATTTTTTATTTAAAAATTAAATATTTTATTTGATCATAAAATTATTTATATAATATATATTGTGCTTCAATATTTGTTATATTTGTTTGATAAAATCATTTCTAATAGTGTTTTATTTTATCAATTGAAATATAATAAATATATTTATATAAAAAATTATAAAATATTCAAATGAAGTATTATTTTTTATCATTATATTACAGCATAATAGTTTTTTACTCTAATTACATATTGTATTATCAAAAATATAATATTTTATTTAATAATTCTAACCTATAAATTTTCAAAAATCAGTTTATTATTTTAATTATAGCACAATTAAAAAAAAACACAATTATTTATTAAATACTTCATCTTGAGATTATTAGTATATATATATATATATATATATTTATAAAATATAATATAATAATAATAATAATATATTTTATTATATTTTATACTTTAACCTATAAATTATATCAAAATAAATATTTTATTTTAATTATTGCATCATTGAAATAAACTCTATTTATTATTAAATATTACAATTAAATATTATAAAAAAAATATATATATATTTTTTTAAATAAAATTCTATTTCTCATTAATAATATAATCAGTAAGAAATGTATTATTATTTAAAATATTATTGACTTCTTCGTTGATTTATCTAAATCATGATAACGATAAAATGAAAAACGAAGGATAGAAAATACA
>NW_015149069.1:322166-324666 GCF_001465965.1 Polistes dominula | reverse complement strand
TGCGCCATTCACATTCAACTCATATGCCATTGGCTGAAAATTTTGGGGGACCGCTTGAATTTATAATAATTTTTTCGTGTAACCTATTCTATTTTAATATAAATTTTTAATTATCATTAAATATAGTTCATCTTTTTTTCTGTATTTGATGCAATTCATTATTTCATAATTATTTCAATGTTTGAATCATTCGCGCGCAAAATCGAGTTTCTACCCCCAGCAATGTACATGGCACATCCCTCCTATAGGATCCCTAGTTGCTTGTTTTTAATTCCGCACTCTGTGGTGATCTTTTGAAACTAAATTTCACAGTCAACTGGTTAAATTATGTTTTATAATGAATATTAATTATTTCATTATACATGAAATTTATATGTATATAAATACTTAATAACAGCAATAAATATTTAATAAAACAGTAAGTATATAAAAGTTACTATTTAAAATGTAAAATTTTTATAGGAACGGGGGTTTTCTTTTAATACTTTTTTAAACCGGTAGAGGGCTGGATGTTTCTAAAAATTAACTAATTCAGAAAGTATGTTTTCTTTTTTTAATTAATGTATTTTTAATCTAATTTAAATTAGAGGAGTAATATTTATATTACCTCTAATTATATTATATAATATATAAATTATAATCTAATATAAATATTACCTCTAATTATAACCTCTAAAAGTTATATTAATATTATATTACTAAAATATTTTTTATAAACTAATATATTTTAGTAATATAATATTAATATAACTTTTAGGGGTTATAATTAGAGGTAATATTTATATTTACCTCTAATATATATAGTGTATATTACATTATATTATATTGCATATAATGTAATATATATATATATATTAAAAAATAATATTTTAATATATACATATACATTGAAAAAAAAATTAAAAAATAATAAATGCAAAAATTTTAGGCCCCTTTTTTGCGTAGTCTTGCAATTATAGTTGCTCCCCTGTACATATACCACTAATTGTATAACCTAAAAACTGAGATTCTAATATGCGATTTAGAAAAAAAAGTTTATTGTTTTTGGTCAAATTTTGTAATATTTATTTGTATTTAATGATTAACAACGAGAAGATGTATTTTCTTATGCTTTATGTTTAAAAAAAAAAAAGAACATTTTATTAAATGATTTTTGTTGCATATTCACTTGATTATAGCATCACTAGTAGTTTTTCATTTATTTCGTATTTTCCAAAATTCTCTTAATGGATAAAATTGGAAATCTGCGAAATGATTCTATAAAAAGTTGAATTTGATGAAAAATTTTGTTGAATGTTTTGCAGAAAAATATAAAAATTTGTTGATGGATGTGCATTATGAAGTAATGAAATTATAGGTTAGATAGCTATACATGAATATTATATTAATATTATTATTATTTATTTTTAATATCATATTATTACATTTAAATCTTAAATTACACACGCACACACAGACACATAATATGTAAAATATCATAATGATAATAATAATATAATATTAAATTAATAATGATCCATTATTAATTATCCCTTTTAATATATTTATATATTATATCTCTGTAAATGTTTACAGAATGCATCAGAATTAAACAATAAATAAAAATATGAAATAGTATTAAAAATATTCATGCAAATATGCATTAAATGCAATTGATATTAATCAGAATATTGTTTTACTTTCAATCAAATGACTGTTTTGTTAGGTTAGGTTAGGTTTTGTTAGGTCAGGTCATTAAAAAGAAAGAAAGTATTGCAAATTTTGTACTTTTGAAGTAACCTATACGTATATGTATAATACGTACACGTATTATGAAAAAATTAGATAAACACGATCGTTTTTAAATAAAAACATTCACTTCCTAGTTTCATTTATTAGTAATTTGTAATTTCTATATACAAGGTGTACCAGGTACGTACGATTAACCTACTGTATTACAAAATTATTATAATACTTTGATTGAAACACCCTGTACATGCATATATATATATATATATATATATATATATATATATATATATACAGTTTCATGATACTCGTATGCAACTATAGTGTCACTTGTACGGAAAAAAGAAAGAAAGAGAGAGATAGTAGACTTCCGTGGTCAGTAATACTATGTGCAATAAATTCGAAAGAAAGTGGTATATATAACATTTTTATTTTTTTTATTTTATTTTTGTTTTTCAACTTTTTAACTTTCTAATAACTTAATAACCACGAGATAAATAGAAATTAGAAACTTTGACCGATTAATTGGGAAAATTATTTGCTATTACACATAAGATTGATTAACCCTTTTGTACTTCTTCATTTCTTTTGTTTCTTTGTTTTTTTTTTTTTTAAATCTATAAATAACAAACAATTTCATTAATTAATTTACAAAACAAATATCAAAGTTTAATATTAAAATTGGTTTTAGAAATGCGATGTCGAACTACACTCGACATAGGAGTGATAAGGGTGTTATTAAAAAAAAAAAAAAAATAATAAAATTTTATAT
>NW_015149069.1:299630-322096 GCF_001465965.1 Polistes dominula | reverse complement strand
TATATATATATATATATATAAAGTGAATGTATTTTAAAATTATATACAGTTACGTTTATCAGATTTTTCCTTGAAAACTATTAATACAGTGTTATTAAAATGAAGACTATTTTGAAATAAATACATTAGTATACTTTAATTATAAATTTAATGAATTTAACTTGAAAGCTTCATTTATAACAAGTAAATTAATTAATAACGAAAATAATTTACAGGGAAAGTCTGTACCTAAAAATCGTACGTGTTGGTGTAACTGTAAAAACAAGAAAATAATAATTGATCATCCTGTATTTTTACTATTATTTTAAATGTTCTTATTTTAGTATCAGAATCAATTTAATATCCATAAAAATATGAATAATACAAAATGCATTTGTTTAAAAAGACATATTTATTAATATACTATAAACATTAAATAATTTTAATTTGATATTTTATTAGATGACAATTTTCAATTCAAAGTCATCATTGGCTAGGAATATAAAAACAAATGTATTTTTGTTTAAACAATTCAAAATGTTAGTAAAATATATTACAGTGTTAGATATACCTGAAATGACTGATAATTAATCGGAAAAAATGTATATTGTAGTCTAAAAGCACGAAGTATGAGTTCGACGAACCGTACTCTTCGAGATCCACTGTTAAACTGTCTCATTGTCCTCCGTGAAAGTTCTTTTATTGATTGATGTTTATATGACTTCTCGAAGACTACATATGTATAACGTAAACACTATTTGGAAAATCATATAAACAAAAATTAATAAAATAATTTTAACTGACTTTCGTAGAGGACAATGAGACCCAGTCTAACAGTGAATTTTGAAGAGAACTGTAAGTCGAACTTATAATCCGCGTTTTTAAACAACAATATACATTTTCGTCGATTAATTAACAATCATTTAAAATATATCGAACACTCTCAAGGTATGTCACACCCTCATTCATCTTTTCATAAGCAAACGCATCTCACAATAAATATCGATCGAAGTATGGCATCGTACTAATACACTTACACATAACCCTAACCTAAAATCTTCCATAATCTCGTTAAACTATCAATAGACTATAAGCTCTATTTCGCTATTTCTCTTCCTTTCTATTCCTGTCGTTTCATAAAATGTTACCATTACCCTCGCTTAATAAGTTTTGTACTTTAAAAATAAAAAAAGATGAGGTATACGGTGATTTACGAAAGTATTCAAATGCTCGGTTTTAAAACTTGAATGAATAATTGTATATGTAAGAAATATGTCAAAATATGTGGAAACGTATATGCAACATACAAAAATATACCATCGATTGTTATGTCATTCCTTTAGAAAGTTATATAAACGAAAAACGTAGAAAAGAATTTTACTTGACTTTTATAGAGGACAATGAGACCTAGTCTAACATTGAATTTTGAAGAAAATGTTACGTTCTAAGCTGCCATATACATTTTTTTCAATTAATTAACAATAATTTAAGATATATGGAACATTCTTTAGGTATGTTACATGCTCATTCATCTTTTCATAAACAAACGCATCTTGTAATAACTATCATTTGACGTATATTATACATATATCATAGCACACACATATACACTGTATCATACTAATACTGGAGAATCTTTCATAATCCCGTTTAAACCAACTGTCGATCGACTGTGGGTTCTATACCATTTTATTTCTCTTTACATTTATGTTTCATTTCTTTTCATATGTCGTTTCATAAAATGTTATCGTTACCGTCACCTAAGAAGTTTCACTTTAAAACAAAAAAAAAAAAAGAAAAGAAAAGATTTATTATAATAGCAAGTAGGATATACAGTGGTTTACGAAAGTGTTCGAAGGTTTGATATTAAAACTTTAAACAAATAAAAATATGTATGTTAGACTTAAGTTTTGAAAGTAATGTTGCAATTATTATAAGATACAACTATTGAAATCATGTATATAAAAATTGAAATGAATCAGATAATATTTGTACAAATTATTAAACACTCCTTGTAAAGATGCATTGAAACGAGTTCACAAAAGTATTCGAATGGATTTAATAATACGTACCATTTTTTTTATTAATATTTATTTTGACCTCTGTTGGCTTAAATTACGGCTTTGAAACGATGTTACATTTGAAAATATTTAAATATTTATACCTGTTTAAGATGCAATTTATAAAGACGAGATTTTCAGTGTCGTTTGCAGCCACACACCCCTACAATATCACACGAACCACCACTGTATTTTACAGTAAAACGTAAATTTTTCATATTTGTTTTTAAATTGGATTTTCTTCGAACACAACGACATCCATTCGATGCAAAACTATTAAATTTGTTTTCGTCGGAAAATATAACTTTATCCCAAAAAACAATTATGTTTATTTATATGTTCTTTTATAAATTTTAAATGTTTAATTTGATTCGTCTTATTAATGAATAATTTCGTCCTTGGAATTCTACCATTAAAATCATAACTGCGTAAAAATCCTTTGATATAATTCAAGATGAACATCCTTTTTAAAATCGTTAGTAATCATTTGTTACGAGTTTCGTAGCTGAATTATTCGAAATTTTGTTGGATTCCGCTTATAATCATTTTCTCTTCTCTACTAGTTAGTTTTTTGACTGATTTATACGGTGTTTGTTCGATTTTTGATTTTTTAATAATATAATGTATTGTAGATACACATTTGCTAATTCTATTTTTAATCTTTATGTTGTTTTAACATTAATTCCTTATCAGACATCTGTGTTTCTGATTTTTCAGAATTCATTGATACTGTATAAACAAATATTCATAGCAAAGCACAAAACATTCTTGCACGATGTCTTTTCAACTAAATTAACAACGTTTTCAATTTTACTATAAAAACATTATTCAATTGATTGATTTTTAGGTGTCTGTACATTTTCATGACACTGTTTTAATGCATTTTTGTAATAAATGTTTAATAATTTCTAAAAGATTTTAATAATTGTATCTTATAATAGTTGCAATATTACTTTCAAAATTGAAGTCTAACATAGATATTTTTATTTTATAAAATTTGTAATACCAAACGTTCGAACAGTATTTCATAATTCCGTTTCAATGCATTTTACAAATGTTTAATTAAATTACTATAAATATTATCCGACATACTTCAAATTTAATATAAATAATCTCGATAGTTTTGTCTTATAATGGTTGCAATATTACTTCAAAAACTTAAATCTAACATTCATATTCTTATTCCTTAAAGTTGTAATACCTCCGAACACTTTCATAAGTTACTGTACTTCATTCATACATATATACATATATACATACACACGCTTCGAAAACTAACACTAGATCATTCTATAAATTTCATTAAACTATTCATGTATAATAATTTAAAACTTAAACATAAACCTATTTTGTTTTGAGTTAAATTTTGTGGTATTATATACGAATAATAATATAATATTATTATACAGTAATTTACGTTTAGATTAAAACATAAAATCTATGAAGATGAAGGTTTTAAAGTTTAATCCTTACTCCGTCATCTAAAAAAATTTCTCTTCAAAAAAAGAAAAAACAAAAAAAGAAAATGGTTGTGACAATAATATAGAAATCAGT
Organism: Polistes dominula; assembly: GCF_001465965.1. Next base: position 318,503 of record NW_015149069.1, on the reverse strand, counting down.
CCTTTTTTTTTCTTCTTCTTTTTCTTCTTGTATAGTAGGTAATCGATTTCTAATGAGAAAAGTCCGGGCGAATACAGGCGCGTAAAGCGGCCCTTTTTTGACCGACCAATCACCGCCATCCATTTCCACTGTACCGCAGGTCGATACGTGGAAAACGCACCGCCTGCGCGGCCACTGGTATAAACCTCCACCCCCACCACAACCACTACCACTACCCCTACTCTTATACCCATCCCCATTCTCATCGTGTTGCCATCTTCTTTCTCTTTATATATCTATCTGTCTTTTTCTATTCTATGATGAGTCACCCCATTTCGACCTTTTCGGGAAAACGATGCACTTGCCACCACATTGGTCTAACCTTCTGAATGGCACAAAAGATGTTCTTTAAAAGTATGTCCTTGTGTGTTCAAAACGAGATAAGCATATAGATTAGTAAGAAAAGAGAAAGAGAGAGAGAGAGAGAGAAAGGATAAGATAAAATTCCATACAAGATTTCGTATTATCTGAATTATATCTAACAATGAAAGACGAGTAGAAAGACAAGTTTCAAAAGAGAGAAAGAAATAATCTTAATGAGTGAAAAAAAAAATATTTAATAAATAAATATTTTTTATTTTATTATATATTATAAATTTTATTTTTCAAAATATAAAAATATATTTTGTTTATTCCCCATGAAAATTATATTATTAAAAATATACATTCTGGAAAATAAAGTATTTTAATTTGTGTGTATATATTAGGTCAAATAGTATTTCCAAAAATGTCACATTTAAAAGTAGAACTGTAAAAAACATTATTTTAAATCGTAAATAATAAATAAATACTATATTTTTTATTATGAGTGTATTTTTTTAAAAGAAACTTTGTAAAATTTTAAATTTACCTTTTTTGTCAACAATAAAAATTGATAGAAATTGAGGGAACCAATCATTTTTATAAAACAATACTCAAAAATTATAGATTAATGTTTTTTATACTAATTACACCTATTGTTTTTCAACCTCTAATGAACTTTTTTTTAATTACCGATTTTAAAAATATTGTTTTTAACTTGCGCTGCCAATATGTTGGCTTGTTTGATGCAAGAAACTGACGTAAACGAGCCCACGAACCAAAAAAAGTTGAGCACCCCTGTTCTACACAACATTCTTCAGATTTTTCTATTCAATGAATGAATAATCAATCATTTCTGCAGAAAATCAAGCATACATAAATTGATTAGAATTTGTATCCATCGATTCCTTATTAGATTTCAAAAGATTATTTTGATTATATTTTAATTATCTTAATTAGTCAAATAGAACAGGGGTACTCAACCTTTAACTTACACGCGGGCCATAAATTAGCACCAGTTGAAAATCAAATTTAAAAAAAAACTTCTGATTGGCTTGCCGCAGATTAAAATATGGCTGACATGAAATAGAAATAGAAATAAAAACTTGAATTGTATCGATACGTAAATTAAATTCATTTTAAAACTTTGATTTGTTAATTTTTTATAAAATTAATTTAACAAATTAACCTGAGGTATTTTTGAACATTTATGATTTATTTGGTTATAACTATTTTGATCACAATTTAACAACAGAATTACATATATAAAATATATGTAATTGTATTACATAAATATGTAATTATATATCCATTCACGATCAATAAAATCCTACATAATATTATATACAAGCATATTTTTTTGAAAAAAATGTTTTAAGAGAACATGAATAATAATATTTCGTTCAATTGAGAAAGAATGAATTGAAAAAATCGTTATATAAAATATATTTAAACACTAATTCTCTTAAACGGTTAACTTCATACTGCAAATTTTCATTAACAGCTAACTTCATACTGCAAATTTTCATTAACAGCTAACTTCATACTGCAAATTTTCTTTAACGGCTAGCTTTACGTTTTCGTTCAACGATGCGCGTATGATTAAAATTTTACTCTTAACGCGCGTAAAGAAATAATATAACCTTCAAATAAAAAAAAAATAAAAATAAAGAAAAAATAAACAAAATAAATAAATAAAATAAAATACTGGAAATTTTCTTTGACGACTAACTTCATACTACAAATTTTCTTTAACGGCTAACTTCACGTTTTTGTTCCAAGATGCGCGTGTGATTGAAATTTTACTCAAAATATAAGAAAAACAATATAAACAAAATAAATAAATAAATAAATAAAATAAAATACTGCAAATTTTCTTTAACGGTTAATTTCATGTTTTTGTTCCATGATGCGCGTATGATTAAAATTTTACTCTTAACGCGCGTAAAGAAATAATATAACCTTCAAATAAAAAAAAAAATAAAGAAAAAATAAATAAATAAAATAAAATACTGGAAATTTTCTTTAACGGCTAACTTCATACTACAAATTTTCTTTAACGGCTAACTTCACGTTTTTGTTCCAAGATGCGCGTGTGATTGAAATTTTACTCAAAATATAAGAAAACCAATATAAACAAAATAAATAAATAAATAAAATAAAATACTGCAAATTTTCTTTAACGGTTAACTTCACGTTTCTGTTCCATGATGCGCGTATGATTAAAATTTTACTTTCAAAGCGCGTAAAGAAATAATATAACCCCCAAATATACAAAAAAAAAAATAATAATAATAAGGAAAAAAAAGAATCAATCGATCAATCGATCGAAAAAGAAGTAATAATGGTATATAAAATTAACCTCGAAAAAGAAAAAAAGGTAAAAAAAAATATATGATCGATCCAATTTGCTGAATGTGGTTAATGAACGACTGTATACACGTTCGTCAGACACTCCGGAATCGTGGGCTACGTAATTTCGTAATAAAAAAAATAACGCTATGGAAGGCGTGCGAGGACAATAGACAAGCCAAGGATAAAGCACCTATAGACAGACGGAAAAAAAAGAAAGAAATAAAGAGAGAGAGAGGGAGAAAGAAAGCTCATGGGTTAGAACGACGAAGTGTGCATTATGAGTCACGAAATCGTGTTGGGGTGCTGCTCCACCCTCTCCGCCCTATCGATCCTTGCATTTCTCTATACCTAACGTACTTCGATGGGAAGAGTAAAGAAAAAAAAAATAAAAAGAAAGAGAAAGAAAGAAAGAGAGAGAGAGAGAGAGAGAGAGACAGACTCGTTATACGATGACGATGATCGGAAACGTTGGTTTCTGGTTCTCCGAACGAGAAAGAAAAGCAAGACGATGTTAGGGGGTGTCGATTTCATCACCATCACACTCACTCTCACTGTTTCACACCCTCTTCCCTCGTGGAACACTTTAAAAAGAAAAAAAAAAAAAAGAAGAAAAAGTGTGAATGAGAGGATTCACGAAAGTGTTCGACGAAATTACGTTGATTTTGTTGTACTTTTGAACTTGACTGTAAAATTCAGTTTTATAGAATTATCCTTTGGTTGTATAATTTTAAGGGGTAAGAATAGGACATTTTTGAAATTTTTTGTTGTTTTTTTTTTTTATGAGAATATGTATAAGCATGCAAAAGGGGTAAAATTTTGTTTAAATAATTTATTATTAATATATGTGTCCACTTTCAAAGATATTAATGAATTCTTTATTGTTTCAATTACAAATCGTCACAAAATGGCAACGTCACACCAGTTACAACGTGGTTTATACTTTTTTTTTTTTTTACAACGAAAATTGTGTTTAGCGGTTTGTAAAATTTTTTTTTTCTTCAATTTCGAACCTAAAAACTTTAAAAATTAAATACTTTTTGAATTCTGTATAAAATTATCTTACGTAGTAATGTAGAATGATATTTTTTAAAAATATTTTTTAGGTTAGTGAAGTAAAATTATTTTCTAATTATCGACGTAAAATTACGCTGTAAAATTGTTCAGAAAAAAAAAAAAAAAAGAGAAAAAATATTAAAGTCCACTGAATAAAGAAGAAAAAAAAATCCAACGTACTTCGTAAATATGATTTTATATAAAATTGAAAAGTATTTGAATTTTTGGTAACAATTGTATGTCAAAAAAAAAAATAAAATATGTAGGAAAAAACTTGCAAGTTGTGAAACAGCACTGTTTACAATGTCAAGTTTACTTTTTCTCTTGCAAACCCCATGCTGTGCCATTTTTAATTCGACGAAATTCGTGCATAAGATGTTGAGAGTTTAGGTTAGGTTCGCATTTATTTCCACGAGTGTGAACACGTGGGGATATTTATGTTTAGTCCCAAAATCGTTTTCACGAAACAGACTTGTCAAATTACGGTATAAGATTAATTTTGTTGCTGTCAAATTTGCAATAAAAAAAAATGTAAAAAATTTTAATTGTTTCTTGACACTTAAAAACTATTCCCAGAAAAAAATATTCTTAAAAATAGGCTGATTTTTCGAGGATTATAAAATAGTGTTTATCATTTAAAATCGAACAAAAAATAACGTGTATACACACACACACACACACACACATACAAATGTTGAAATGCGGAACATAAATATTCAATTTTTAACGAAAATATGTTTGTCTCGTTTTATCTTTTTAGTAACGTAACCGTTTCATCGTTTCGTTACTGTTACCAATAACGTAACCGTTTCATCGTTTCGTTACCGTTACCCATGGATTTTCGTTCACTTTTTTTCAAATCATTCCCAGACTAAAGAAGTTTTCACTTCAAAAACAACCAAAAACATCATTCCTGCTCAATAATTAGTGACAATGAAAAAAAAACAAGCATTAGTAAGTGTTTTACTGAAACTTAGCTTACGTTCTGCATAAAACGTATTAATACGTGATCCGCCGATAGTGTGTTAATAATAATTTGTTGTTTTTTTTTTATTTTTTATTTTTATTTTTACACAACAAATTAAAGTTTTTAATTGACGTAGTATTAAAAGTAGATCTTTTACACGAAGAACACCCTGTATATATACCATATATAGATTTATATTATCTTGTTATCTTACCTTTAAAGTGAAAAAGACGAGTTTGTTTTTGTACAAGTAAACTCACGAAGAAAGAAAAAAAAAAAGTTAAATAAATGACTAAGAATCTCACCTTCGTGCAATGTGAAACCTTTTTACGAAGGACACGTGCTTCTATGTATATACATATGTATATATATATATATATATATATATATATATATATAATTTTTTTTTAATTTTAATAAAACTACCTTTATATGAATTAATTAAAAAAAAATATAAATGTTTGCTATTAAACAATTTTTTTTCTACTATAATTGACATGGGAAACTTTTCCTAATTTGAGGAGGGTTTTGATGGGAAGGAGGGGGAGGGGAAGAGGAAGGGGAAGGGGAAGGGGAAGGGGAAGGGAAAAAATGATTTACCTAAAAAACTCGTCATCGTTCGATTTTAGCGACACACACAGCAGTGCTCACTTTCAAAAATTAAGTGGTTAACTTACTTTACAGTTAAATGGTTAAAGATTGGGATCAAAGTATTAAATAAAATAATTAATTGATTAATTAAATAATAAATAAATAATTAATTAATATAAAATATAAATTTAATAATTTCGTATTAAATATGAATTTAACAGATTAAATGCCACGCCAATTTTACCGGGATTGTCTGTGGGGTCACGATGTGGAATATATTTCTATTAATCTGGGCACGCCGGTCACCGGTGACCCTCGTGGCCTCACAGCCAAGTAAATTGCCGGTCACCATTGACCCCCGTGGCATTCAACCTGTTAAATTAGTAACCAATCAACACTAAATTAACCACACACGATAAACAAACATATTTACAAGTATATATGGTAATCTGTAAACATCTTGTAATTTGTTAAAAAGAAAAAATATGCACTGAAAAATGTATAAAATATACAACATTATTCATTTCTGTATAATTGAAAATATACTGTTAAGAATGCAATTGATTAAAATCTCATTTTATATCAATCCGTTGACGTAAATGCCATCTATAGTTCTTCAAATGTTCGTCAATGTGTAGGTTGTGTAAGTGGTGCAGATGACGGCAATGGCCACCCCTTAATTCTTTAGTATTATAAATAAATAATTTAAAAATGTAATAAATATAATATTATAATAATTTTATTAATATGAAAATACTAAAGTAGTTACTCTTTTATTTTGTTGTTGTTTCATTATTCTGAAGTATTATAAATAAATAATTATATATATATATATATATATATATATATATATATATATATTAAATAAATATTATATATATACACAAAAATTCAATGTCATAATAATTGTCCACTAATAATTCCGAAATAAATTAACCGATCTTAATGAATTTTTTTTTAATTTTGTCCTATTTGTTCCAATTTAGAATATGGGATAGTTTTTATAGAGATTATTTTTTATTTTTTATTGCAAATTTGAAGATTTATTATTTAGAGGTTATCTAGGTCTTTAGGTTTGTTAATATTCAATAGATGGCGCTGTATTATAATTCAATTTTTTTTATATATTCATATCATACAATTTTTTCAAATTTACATATGACATAACCTTGCTTTTTCTATTTTTTATGAGTATAGGTATCCCTCCAACAACACGGTTTCGCTATAACACAATTCACAAATTGCGGTAAATCCTCCAACAACACGGTTTCGCTATAACACGATTTCGCTATAACACGATTCATAATTGCGGGAACCCTCCTACAACACGATATCCTATAAAACGTTTTTCTTTCAAAAAAACCTTTTTACAACACTGTACTTCTACAGCCGCGGCGAGGTTTACCACCTTAAAGACACAGTGTTGCGGAAAATATTTCTTTTCATCTCCATGGCCTGAAAACAAAAGTGTCTCACACTGTTGTGAACTGAAAACATCAACGTTAAATGCGTGTTGGGAGAAGATATGGCTCTCTTCAGTTAAAATAGAAAACGTGCGTCAATCATCACAAAATGAAATTGGTTGCACATCAAAACTTGCTAAATCAATCGAAGGCGAAGGTTTTGTGGAAATGGCTATTGTGGACATTTAAGATTTATTAGTGGAAGAAGAAGTTGACGAAACGGATTTGATGGAAATGGTATCCGAAACTGTAAATTAAATTGATCCTGAGGACACTAGCACTGATGAAGATTGTGCTTTTAATAAGTTAACATTAAAAATATTGCAAGAAGGCTTAAACTTAGCTGAAAATCTCAAATCATTTTTCTTGAATGCAGATCCTTCCAAAGAAAGGAGCCGAAAATTCGAAAGAAAGCATCAAAACTGTCTAGCTCCATATTAAGAAATTTACAATGACCTGGTAAGAAACAACAAGCAAAGTAAAATTACAGATTTTTTAAAGAGGGAAAAAGATGTAAGAACTTTAATAAAAAAAAAAAAAAGCAAAACCGAAAAAATTCCACCGAAAAAACGTTCTCGGTTAAATTAATTAAGCAGTGACGACGAAGAAATAAATTAAATTAAAGTTGCCTTAAATTAAAATAATATTTTTTGTTTTGTATTGTTCATACATTTATATTTTTAATAAAAATTAAGTTGGTCATTTAAAAAAACAAATATTTGTTTTTAAAAAGTTTTCGGAAGGTAACCCTCCTTTTTGCATTGGCTCTGGGTCTCAAACAACACGGTTTCTAATAACACGGTATTTTCTCGAAACCTATCTACCGTGTTGTTGGAGGGAGACCTGTATTATTATTTTATTTATTTAATTCTAATTATGGTATTATTTTTTGTTATTATTTATATATTATATATTTGCTATTTAGAGGTTATCTGAATCTCTACGGTTCTGTAAGTTTTCAATAGATGGCGCTGTATGACAATTCAATTATTTCAATTTATTTCACGTCACACGTTTATTTTTTTTCAGATTTAAATGACATAACCTTCCTTTTTTTTTTAATTTTTTTCATATATTATTATTTTTTCATAAGTTTTTAATAAACAACTTTGTAAATAATTCATGTAATATACTACACTCAAATAAATTATAGTCAAATATGAGATGAATAAAATGTAAAATTAAAAATTTTATATTGTTTTGTGCTTAATTTTAAATTGTTTAAGAAAAGAAAAATACAAAATCATGTTCTTCATTGTATTAATTGTTCCGTGTATAAAAAGTATACCCTTTTAAAGTGATCAATAGAAAATTGTTAAATATCTCGTAAGGTATTGACATTTAAATGACATTGAGTTAATATTTTTATACGCAGAATAAAAAACAATATTGATTGATTAAAAAAAAAAAGAAGTAAAATAAAATTGCATTAAAGAATAAAGTGCAATTGTATATGAATGGTGCATCGGTGTATCCTAAATAAAAAAATAAGGTCATAGGAAGTTAGAACGTATTAAGGTATGATTAGTTAGAATGTATATAAGGTATGATATTTTTCTCTTTCATTTTTTTATTTGTTTTTATTTAATAAAGAGTAATTTAGCTTATTCCAGTTCTAAGAATCCACATAGCAGGGGTGCAAAGCAGGGGTTCTCAAATTGTTCAAATTTTATACTACTGATTAAAAATCAATGCATCCCAAATGGAGGGCTTATAATAAAAGAATAATATATTTTCAATTGATGTATATATTATTTGAATTATATTAGTAAATGAATTCGTTACAATATTTAAAATAAATATTTTTCTATAAAAATTTATTGAAATATTTGGTGTGTCAAAATTGTAGAATCAAAAATTATAAAAATTATAAAATGACAAATATAAAATTATAAAAATTATAAAATGACAAATATAAAATTATAAAAATTATAAAATAACAAATATAAAATTATAAAAATTATAAGCTGTTAAATATAAAATTATAAAAATTATAAAATGTCAAATATAAAATTAGAAAAATTATAAACTGTCAAATATCTCGAAAAAGTATTGAGCCTTTCTTTTTTTTTTTTTAATTACATTGGGTTAATATTTTTACATGCAAGATAAAAAAGGGTGGGGGGGGTGGTATTACGTTAAACCTTTGCACTCGAAGTTATATTTTTCATTTCACATATTACCAACAACTTACAAAGCAATTTCAATAGAAAAGTAATCATATTCACGTATTATAATTAATAAATGACATATGCGTAGTTAAAAGAAAAATCATAATTGATATGTTGTAAACAGAATTGAATTTATTTCAGTTTTTATTTTCTTTTTGTTTCCGTAATGAAGCCCTCGAGTACAAAGGATTAAAATAAATGAAAGAAAATTATGAAAATTCAGAATGTATTATACAATATGATTCTTTTTTTCTTGTCATTTTTTTTTAATTTATACTTCCAAACAAAAAAATAATTAAAAAATATAACCGGTCCCTATTTCCAAGAACCACCCTGATATACTTTTAAAAGAAATACCGTTCCATATAATAAAGGTTACTAATCTATTATAATTTATTATTGAAACCCATGAAATGAATAAATTCAAATGAGTATAAAATAAATAAAAGTTAAAATTTGTTGTCTATAAAAACGATCATCATCGAATCATTTTTTTACGAGCTAAGAGATGTAAGAAAATTTGAATGCTTTCTTTTTTTTTTTTTTTTTTTTTTTTTTTTGTTTTTTTAACACCGAGCATAAACAGATGCATCCTCTCGAAGCTTTTAATAGCAACTCGTAAATCGTCTCCGACGTCTACGGGCAAGTGCACAACCGGAGAGTGTAATCAAAGATTTAATTCAATCGCATTCGACGCGAAACGATTTTATATTTTTAAAACCCTTTTCTTATATTTTCTTCTTCTTTTGCGTTCAAATCTTACCAACTGCCACCCCCCCCCCACGGCTGGTTTGAATGTCGACCGTTAATAAAATTTATTTAAAAAATTTATTTCAATTTTTTTTTTTTATATTTATTTATATTATAATTTTGTAATTAATTTATAAAAAGTCGACCAGTTTATAAAATTGATTAACAAAATTTGTTAAAATATTTTCATATTTATTTGTTATTTTTTTTTTTTTAATTTTTTTAAATAAATTTATAAAAAGTCGACCGTTTATAAAAATGATTAACAAAATTTGTTATAATATTTTCATATTTATTTGTTATTTTTTTTTTTTAATTTTTTTAAATAAATTTATAAAAAGTCGACCGTTTATAAAATTGATTAACAAAATTTGTTAAAATATTTTTATATTTATTTATATTATTTTTTTTTTTATAAATTTATTAAAAGTCGACCGTTTATAAGATTTATTTAAAAAAATTTATTACAATTTTTTTTATATTAATTCTTATTATTTTTTAAATATATTTTTTTGAATAAATTTAATAAAATTTATTTAAAAATTTTAAAAATTTATAATTGTTATTATTTATTGTTAATAATTAATTAATTAAATTTTATAATAAAATAAAAATATAAATATAAATAAAATACAAATAAATAAAATTAAAAAAAAAAATGAATATAATATAAATTATTAATAAAAAATAAATTGTTTAATATTTTTTACTTATTTGTTTTGTAAATTATTAATGATTTAAAAAAATGTATTTAAATTTATAAAAAAAAAAAAAAATGAGATCACGTAATTTATGTTTAATTTAGTGTGTAAACTTCTTTTTATTTATATATATTTTTAAGTATTTAATTTTTTTCAAAAATTCCAATGCTTTTGTCTACTTGAAAATTGATCGGTAAAAAAAAAATTGCTTAACCATATTGATTATGAAAATGACCTAAGTCCAATTTCCATATAAAACAAAAAAAAATTTTTTTTTAAATTTCTGCTGTATATATTCATACAATTTACAGGAATATAAACATTTATACATAATATACAGGTGTATATATATATTTTTTATATTCATTTTTTATTTCATTTGTACAGGAATAAAAGGAGAGAATTTCGTTTCTACATAAAAAATAAAAAACATACTAAAAGACAATTACAAAGACAAATGAAGATCATAAATAAATACTATTAATAATGTTATAAATAATAAATTATTATTGTTAATGTCATAAATATAAATTTAATATATTAAATTTAACAATAATAATATATTTAACGTTTAAAATAAAAAAGATACTATATTTCTATTGTAATGCTCGTTATTAATTGTAAATATATTATAGTATTATATACAACTGTATAAGCATATTACTATATGTTTATCTAGTATTATTTAATGTTAATATTTGTAATACTAATGTTAATATAATAGTACTATATAATAATATAATATAGTTAATAAATAAATAAAGGTTTAATTTGTAAACAAAATTGAATTAATATGGAATTTAATTTAAATATATTTGATTATTCAAAATTGAAATGAAACGATATCTGAATTGAGACTAATTTTGAAAGTGAGTGTAAATTCATTTGCAGTCCTGTTAATAATACATTAATTTAATTATATTAGGTTAATACAAATTTATATAATCTAATTAAATATTAATAAATTAATATAAACACATATAGTATTATTATATACAACTATATTATAATATTATATAATAATATAATATAGTTAACACTAGATATACCAGACCAGTCATTTTGACTAGTTTTGACGCCATTTTATTTCAAAATTTCTACTTCACACATATAACATTTGAGTTCTGTAAATAATTAAACGGTTTGTTATTTAAAAATGTCTATAAATCAATTTATCTATTAAAATTATTATTGTTAAACATATTTTGTTATTTTTTAAGAATAAATAAAGATTGGAAGTCTCAAAAAGCATTTTTTTTGTATGCACCAGTTATTTTGACTAGTGTGGTAGATATATAGGTATATTGAAAATGGTGGTATATCTAATGTTAATAACTAATGAGACATTTAATTTGTAAACAAAATTGAATTGATATGAAATTTATTTTAAATGATAATTGTGCCCCTAATTACAAAAGTGATTTAAGTCAAAATTAAAAAAAAAAAATGAATTTATCAGTTATTTCACACCACATTATTTTAAACTAAATAAATTCAATGTAATTTTCACAATATTGTCAAAATTGAATAGTTAGATAATGTTTGTTATTTTAACATTATATAGAATTCATTTAGTATTCAAATGTAATTCTTTAAATATCTCGAAATAAGAGATATATGACTTACAATTAGCCCACTTTCATAATAATGGACACATTTGATTATTCAAAATTGAAATTAGACGATATTAACTATTGACTAATTTTGAAAGTGGGTGTAAGTTCATTTACAGTCCCGTAAATTATACATTCATTTAATAATATTAGTTTTAAAACAAATTTATATAATCAAATTACATATTGATAAACTAATAGAAACATTATCAGAGAACTTAATTAATAAATTTATTAATAATTAAATATTTTTCAATTTGACCAATAACTAAACCTTCCATTTGTTCAAAACAACAGTCCATAAAATTCTTCTCATATAAAGTGAAAAAAAAAAAAACCTTATTTGAATTTGGAGTAAGAAAAAAAATTAGAAAGAGGGTTTGAGGTTAGGAAAGGGCAAAAGTATAATGATGAAACATAGCAAGTTGTATCACTCATTCCGTTTGAACAAAAGCTCGATCAAAATGAATGACGTAGATCTGTTAAGAAATCAGTTCCATCAATGGCGCAAGAATATAATTCGAGGATGAGGTAAAAGACAGACAGCAGCATCAGAGACTAAAGAGGCAGCAGCCAACCAACTATGTCTAAGAAATTTCCATGAATAATCTACGTTTAAATGCAACTGTTTCTGTCGTGCTAAATTTAAACACGACGATACGTTTAAACTTCACTTTAAGTAACATTACCATAAGTATTAGTTTTCATGACTCATAAATGTTCTATCATTGAATTTTAATCTTTAATTAAATAACTATATATGTATTATGAAATATAATATTATAATGATATTATATACACACATATGTAAACATATAATAAAAGAAAAATGTATAAAAAATACAGAAATTAATTTATAATAAATATAATATATAATAATACTATATAATAATATGATATAGTTAAAAAATATATAGAATTAATTAATTTAAATTATAATATAATATAATAATAATTTAATAATACTGTATAATAACTAAATAATATATATATAGTTATTATATTTAATTTATTATAATTATATATATTTTTATGTGTAAAGTAGTACATATATATATATATATATATATATATATATATATTTTTTTTTTTGTAATAAAACATTGATATATAATTTTAAACTATTTAATGCAGTCAAATTAATCTGAAAACAACGTGTGACGTAAGTAAATCTGAAATAATTGAATTGTAATACAGTGCCATCTATTGAAAACTTATAGTACCTAGAGCCCTAGATAACCTTTATTAAATAATAAATCTTTAAATTAGCAATAAAAAATAAAACTAATCTTGATATAAACTAACCTATATTCTAAGTTAGATCAAATAACACAAAATAAAAGAAAAATTCATTAAGATCGGTTGAATAATTTCAGAGTTATTAGTGGACAAATGTTGTGACACTGATTTTTTGCATATATAGAAGATATATCTAACTAATATAAGATATATAATAAAATGTAAATGTTATTGTTTGTCATAGTTCTAATTTTTAACATTCTTTTCTTTTTTTTTTTTAATATTATTTCTACATTTATAATAAAATGTATGAATAATAATTAATGTTTTTATCCTTAAATTCATTATTCAAAAAATCATCTGATAACTTATTCTATCTTATCTACCGTTTACTTATTTACTTCATTAAACTCAATTATAGAAAAAAAAAAAAAAAAATATATATATATATCCTGAATTTCCAGTCCAGTCCATTCCAGAATCCAGTTCCTGAATTTATTGCTTTATTTATTGCTATGATTTTTATACTTTATATGATTATTATATATAGGAGGAACGAGATTTATAATGAAAAAGTAAAACCATTATTCAATATTTATTATACAATTATTTTGATCTAACAAGCTTCAAATATTAATAGCTACTACTATCAATAGCTACTACGATCTAAAAGAAGATTGAGATATTGTAAACTGCGAGACTTCAAAATAATTTTAATAATTTTGTGAATTTTTTAATATTAAAACGATTCCAACATTTTTTTTTATTTCTATCGTAAACATTTGCAGAAAAACCTTATATATCAACATTGAATAAGAATTTAGCTAATAAGATAGTTAAATAATATATTTGTTTCTTTTTATTATTTAGAAATGAATAATATACATTGTTATACGTTTTACACCATATTTTTACAAATTATAGGACATGTGTGTGGTAGAGGTTTAATGTTTAAACAGTTATGTTAAACATAGCAATGTTAAACAATATTTTCTTGTAATATAATATTTAGAAACATATTATATGTAATAAGCTTTAAATATTAATTGCTACTACTATCTAAAAGATACAGTTAATTATACAGAGAATGTTCGTTCCAAATTTTGTTAATTTAATATAATCAATATTTTCTTGTAATACTATATTTTCAAATTCTTATTTACAGAAATAAATTTTTGAATTGCTTAACTTTTAAATTTATATAAATTTAATTGCAGATAAACAATTGTATTATTAAAAAAATATAATTTTTGTTAAGTTATAAGAAAATTGGTATAATTAAAGTATATTTTATCAGATCAAAAGTATTATAAAATGTAAAGAAGGTCTAACCTAAAAATAAGTACTACTTATAAAAATAATAATTGAGTAGTTAAAAAAAGAAAGAGGTACGAGTAACATTTTCTTTTTTAATTTGTGATAAGTGCATAACTGCAAACTAGACATCCTAAATTTTGTTATGCATTAAAGTGGTACATCTGAATTCTCATTATACACACTGCCATTTGGTAACAATTTTTTCACTTACTTACACAAATTCTTTTTTTCTTTAGAAACAAAAGGATACGAGTGATTTTAACAAAATAGAATTTATCAAATATTTTATTTTAAGTAACAAATGAGTGTAGATATAAAACATTTTTGAATATTATTAATAAAATTCCAATATGTACATTTACTTTAATGTCTATGTAGTTAAATTGTATTCAAAACTTACTCATTATTTTAAAATAATCAATAAACTTTGAAGTTATTTGTTTCAAACGTGTTGAAAGGCACTTTTCAGACACTTAATTGTATTTTTATTACATTTTGTCTACATGGAGATACTTTGATGAAACTAATTTAGTTATCTCATTTATGTAATATTATATCTCTCTAACAATAAATTGAATTTATTCTGATTCAATTTGTAAAAGAGAGCATGTAAACTTTGTTACAGAAATATAAGAGAACTCTCTAAAAACACTGGATAAATAGATGTGACATGGTAGAACTAAAGATGTCACTAAAATATTTACAAGACCAGAGAAAAAACATCCCAGAAGCAATTGAATTCCTAAAGAGATACACAGTTAAAAGAAATAGAATGAAAATAAGGAAGAATACCAGGGAAGATAAAAATGTAGTAGAATAAATGAAACTAAAATATTAAAGCGAAGTGTGTATTCTCAAAACAAATCTATTTAAATTTCTTAAATTTATATTACAGTAAGTAAACAATTCTATAGTTAGTGAATTATCTTTATATATAAAAATTCAGTGTCACGTTGTTGATTTTCAATGTATTTTGAAACTATTGAAACCGTTCTTCATTAATTTTTTTTTTATTTTATGTGATTTTTTTTCAACTTAGAATATAGAATAGTTTTCATAGTAACTTTTTTTTTATTTCTTATTATAAATTTAAAGATTTATAATTAAGAGGTTATCTAGATCTTTAGGTACTGTAAGTTTTTAATAGATGACGCTGTATGATAATTCAATTATTTCAATTTATTTCAAGACACACGTTTATTTCAGATTTACATATGACATAACCTTACATTTTCTATTTTTTTCGAGTATTATTATTTTATGTATTCCATTCTAATTATAGTATTATTTTTGGTTGTTATTTATATGTTATATATTATAAATATTAAAAATTTTATGTTGTTTTATGTTTAATTTGAATTCCCAAAAATTATTAGTGAATATTAATTTGACTGCATTAAATAGTTTAGAATTATATTAAATCAACGTTTTATAACAGTAACACGTGACCGAAACATATATAATTAGTATACATATAATTATTATTATATACATACTAATACTAGTATTATATATACTATATACTAGTATATATATAATTATTAATAATTTCATATTATTTATAATTAATTTCATATAAATTATATTTAAATGTACATAAATATAAAGAGTTATTTATATATTGAATCTATTTAATTGTGTATTTAGTAATTAATGATTTAAATGTACATTGAAAAAGATACAGGAACACAAAGGGTTAAAAAAAAAATAAACAATAAATATAAAAATATATAAAACAATATGAAATTCATGATTTATAATTGTAAGATAATTCTAGTAAAATTTGTTATAATTTCGAAAAAAATCCTTTTTTTTCTTATTTTTTAAATATACTTCTTTACGCGGGTAAAGTGAAATTTTAGTTGCGCGCGCATCATGCAACGGAAGCTTGAAATTAACCGTTAAAAGAAAGTTTGCAGTATGAAGTTAGCCGTTAAATAGAATTAGGTTTGAATATATCTTATACCGGCTTTTTAGTTCATTCTTCTCAATTGAATGAACAATTATTGAATGAAATATAATTCATATTACAAGCATATATCAAAAAAAAATTATGCTCGTATATAATATGAATAGATTTCATTAATCGTAGATAGATGCATTTACATCTTTATGTACTACATTACATATTTATGTACTACAATCACATACTTTATATACATTTAATTGTTAAATTGTGATAAAAATAATTATAACCAAATAATCATAAATATTAAACATTATTTAAGGTTAATTTTTTAAAAATTATTTTAATTAAATTCAATAAATCGTATTTACCATCTCCCTTCACTTTTCTTATCGTTCCAAATGAAAAAAATAAATAAATAAATTTTGTTTTTGTATATTGTTACAGTTTGGGGTCTTAAGAATGGGTCTGAAAAATTTCAAAGTGAAATTTTTATAAAAATAAATGAAACAGGATAGTTTTATTAGGGATCCTGTAGGAGGGATGCGCCATTCACATTCAACTCATGTGCCATTGGCTGAAAATTTTGGGGGACCGCTTGAATTTATAATAATTTTTTCGTGTAACCTATTCTATTTTAATATAAATTTTTAATTATCATTAAATATAGTTCATCTTTTTTCTGTATTTGATGCAATTCATTATTTTATAATTATTTCAATGTTTGAATCATTCGCGCACAAAATCGAGTTCCGGTCCCCCARCAATGTACATGGCGCATCCCTCTTATAGGATCCCTAAGTTTTATAAAACACTAGCGGACACTAGCGGACACACATTGAAATTACAAACTGCATGTGAAAAATGTTAAAACGCGTTTTTCTCAAAAACAACATTTTTTTAACCGGGCGTGGATTTTTCGCCGAAAAACTTCTTAACCGATCGATTTACAATTGTGCAGACATGTACAGTACACATATCATGCTATTTTTGGATGGACTATTTTTTTAAGATTACTTTAATACTAATATTTTCCTGAACCATGAGAAGTTAAACATTTTATTCTTGCAAAAATCTAAATTCTCTATTTCAAGCACTACCATTTCAACCAATTCATTTTCTATTTAAATTTTATCCTCGTCCAATGATAAACACATTCTTTATTTGAATAAAACAAAAGTAATAATTGATATAATATTTTAAATCCAATTCTATTGTAGTCTGTTAGACGAAATTGTATTTAAAATGTAACCCCTCCCCTAATTCAATTACTAAGCCAATATGCTGTAAATTAAATAAATATCTATTTATTTATTTATAATCCTAAAATAATAGATTTCTGTTAATGAGCATTTTGAAAATTTACATTACAAAAAAATATAAATCAATTTTTCAAATTTTACAGCAAGAATTTTTTACGAATATTCTCACGTGACTCTCAATGTAAGTAATTTCTAGTAAATTAATTTGTGTTTTTAAAATTATCTGATATAATATGATATCTAATGGAAAGTATTTGATCAATAATAGAATTACGAAAGAATGAAGATATCGAATGAAAAAATCAAAAAGAAAATTAAAACATGTTTTTGTATGTTATCGCAACTTTGATATCTGTCAACATGATCGGATAACATCTTATAGGTTGATACTGGTTAAACTATTTTTAATCATCTTAAAAATTCATGTATTACAGTCTGATACGAATAAACATAACAACCCAATATATTTAATTAAGTATTTGAATAAAAAAAAATTGTTTGCATAATGTTCACATAACCTCAATAAAAGTTGAACAGTCAATTACTACAATAATATTTTCATTATGTGTGAATGTACTTATTTTCATTATAACATCATTGCAATAATTAATTTATTAACAATGTTCAAGTTCAAAAAGTTATCGTGATTGTTTTGTACTATTATTTATTAAATAAAAGAAAAACAACTTCAACAAAAATATTTTTAAATATGTTATGGAAGGTTAAATATAAAAATTCTAGCAGCATTTATGTGATAAACCTAAAACAAATTTCAATTGTTTCAATTTTTTGAATACATTAGCATTAAAAACAAATTATTTTTATTTCCTTTGATAATTAATTATTTTGACAAAATATACCCAAAACAGAAGCTGTGTATATATACATGAATAATGGTAAATAAATACTATGACGTCACAAACAAAACAGCCATTCTTAGAGCGTATTGTTGTCACGTGACATTTCTTTAATCTTATCTCAAATTGGTAATCACTTTATCGTTAATGATTTACAAATATGTAAAATATTTTTTTTTTTTTTAATTATCAATAATAATTATGATAAATAGTATAAAAATACATTGTGAAATTATTTTTTATTCAAAAACTAAATTTAAAATAATAATATATTATGATATTTAATTAA
>NW_015149069.1:265695-289664 GCF_001465965.1 Polistes dominula | reverse complement strand
TTTATAACCTCAAATAATTCATAAAAAAGAGTGTGATTTATCGAAAAGTGAATTTTAAAAATAAGAATAACTTTATAACGTATGTTACCGTTAGAAGTGTATAACCTCAAATAATTCATGAAGTAAATAGATATAAGAATTTTTAATACACAATGTAATTATTTCATAAAACAACTAGATAATATAATACAAAATAGTGAGAGAAACGAATAATTGGAAATATGATATTAAAATCTGATACCTTTTTAAAAAATATGCGTTTATTTTACAACAATGCTCGTTATCCCTTGCTTTACTTTATAAACAAATGTTCTGTTAATATCATACTGTTTTATTTGATTTATTATATATGGATTAAATTTCAATTTTAAATTAATTACTCGAAACTTGTCAATTAATTTGCATATTACTTATTTTTAATTAAATTATGTAATTCTATTTTATTTTTTTTAGTTTAAATTGATTGGTATAATTATTTCACGAATTAAAATTAAAAGATTTCACGCTTAAACGTTAACATAGGTCAGAAAGAAAATCTGAAATGATATAATAATTAACAATGACGGATTAAGAGATAAGTAAATGAACTAAACGGCCGCGTAGGGCCCCGAAGGAATCCCCGAGGGGTCTTCAAATTTCACTTCATTGAAGTTTGAGTGCATAAATTACGTTTTTACTTTTTAAATAAATTTAATTAATATGTGTTATGATAGAAAATGTTTTTTAATTCTACTTCTTTATAATTAAAAAATAATTTATTTTAAACTTTTTTTTTTCGGACAAAAATTTGAGGAGATGGCCCAAAATTTGTACCGCTTGAGGGGTCCTTCTTGCTTGATTTGATACGGCACTGATTTGGAAGAAGCATATATGACAGAATGTTATTTAAAAAAAAAAAATATCGATTTGATTCGATTATCAGTGTCCTTAATACCATTCGAGAATTTCAAGAAAGTAATTTTTTTTTTTTTTTTAAGGCAAAACCCGATAAGTTTGTATAAAGAAGAAACTATGAGCTTCGGTGTTGCTTATACGATTTACAACGAATACGTTTATACTACAATGTTACAGAAAGAGAGATGCAACGTAGCGTATCGCCACAAAGTTACGTGTATATCGTCGTGTCAAGGAACCTTTTCAACCCTTTCCCCAACCATGCTTCCTCTGTCACAAAGCTAGGTATCATGTTCAAAGAATTTTATCGTCCCTCTTCACTTTCTATATATATACATAAGTATGCGCACATACGTCCGTTTGAAATTTGAAATTTGAAAAAGAAAAAAAGAAAAGAGACAAAAAATTCATTGTAATATTTCATAAAACGAAAAACATCGGTTTTTATATTTATAACTATTCAAATATAAATAAATAAAGGATTAAAATATAACAATAACCTATGTACCCCTAATACTATATTAGATAGTTGAATTAATTTTCACTGTTTACTAATAGAGGTCAGTAGTATTTGTGCTATTTCAATATGGCCGAAAGTGACCGTCAGTGTATATGAAAATAAAAATAAAACACAAATTTTGTATTACTTTGTAGATGTTCATTTTAGTAGTAAAAAGAATCAATGTAATATTTTATAACGAAAAACATTGATTTTTATATTTATAACTAATCGAATATAAATAAATAAGCGATAAAAGTATTTCAATAACCTACATAACTCTTATATTGTAATATTGGATAATTGAATTAATTCTCACTTTTTACTAATAGAGGTCATTAGTATTTAATCTATTTCAATATGAAGGAAAACAAATTCATTGTAATATTTTATAAAACGAAAAACATTGATTTTTATATTTATAACTATTCGAATATAAATAAATAAAGGATCGAAATATTACTATTAACCTATATACCCCTAATATTATATTAGATAGTTGAATTAATTCTTACTGTTTATTAATAGAGGTCAGTAGTTGTACTATTTCAATATGGCCGAAAGTGACCGTTATAGTGTATACGAAAATATGAATAAAACACAAATTTTTATTGCTTTGTAGATGTCCGGTTTAGTAGCAGAAAAAAAAAGAAAAAAAAAGCACTTGTAGGAAATATTATTGTTTTAATTTAATCCGAAAAAATCAGCCGTTGAAAAGGATATCTTTTGCTAATGACGGCTCTGTTTATAATGGAACAAATTAACAGCGATTGATTTAAACAATTTCAAAAGAACGACTTTGACTTCAATGGTAAATAAGTGGCATTAGATCAACCGATAAAATTTAAATATATAGAATTGAAGGTATTGTTGAAAGAAGATTCATATCAAACGTTCAAAGAATTGTCAGAAACACTTAAATGTCGAATAAGTCAGCAGTTAGCAAACGATTTTAAAAGCGATAGAATGATCCAGAAGATTAAGAAACTTGTGTAAGCTTTTTTTTCACTTATTGAATAGATGACTTTAGGTTGTCTATTAAATCAGGACCAATAACTTCACAAAAGATGATACATAAAAAAAAACAGGCTTGTATTAGATATTTATTTTATAATAACTAGAAGATGTGAACCATTTCAAAACCTATATCTAATAATTAGGGTGAATCAAAAGTTAGTACGTATTTTGATTAATATTTTCAAAGTATAAATTTTACAAAAAAAAAAAAAAATCCAATTCATCATTCATCATAATGATTCAATTCATCAGCAGTTTCAAAATAAAGTTTCGATAGAATGTAAGTACAAAACTTATGGTTCACCCAAAAAACAATAAAATTTAATTGGGTAGACGTTTGTCCTTTGCTAATTTCAAACTCGTTAGATCACATAGTCCTTCGTTAACCAGCCCTTTTCGTTTCAAAATTCAAAAATCATTTTTTTACACCTATTCGATAAAAGGAAAAAACAGATCGTTTTGAAATTGGCATGCGCTTATCCTGGAGGTAGTGATAGTACCAACATAAAGTTGAAGGAAAAGAAAGATTTGTAAATTATTGTTTGAAATTTTATCTTATCTTTAACCTCTTAGGCACAGTTAAATGTTACGCGGGGCTGTTTCTCTATACAGCTGGGTTTAACAAGAATTACATGTAAACGTAATAAAACTACGATGTGTGACGAACAATGGGCCTGTTCTCTACGGGAGTACATTTTAATGAAGTTTTTCATGATTAAATTATAATTTTTTCTCAAAGAAATGATACACATATACTTCAACTTAAACAATTTACTTTAATAATTAATAATAAAATTAGATATATATTTTTTTTAAATGTTAATCTGCGAAAGCCACTATAGTGGCGCGTCATACTGGAAGATGGCATTCACGAAAATCTCTATAGTGATGCGTCATATTGGAAGATGACATTCACGAAAGCCACTATAGTGTCACGTTGTACTAGAAGATACTAGAAGAAGTCACTATAGTGGCGCGTAGATTGAAAGATGGCATTCACGAAAATCTCTATAATGACGCATCGTACTGGAAAATGGCATTCACGAAAACCCCTATAGTGATGCGTCATACTGGAGGATGACATCCACGAAAGCCACAATAATGTCACGTTGTACTGGAAGATGGAATTCGCGAAAGCCACTATAGTGGCGCGTAGAGCCTAAAAGTTTAATGGTAATTGTTTTCCTGTCGAATTGTGACTGACGATAAAAAAAAAATGAATTCCACATTGACAATTTGCAATTGTATGTTCATTATGACAATTTGAAATTACTATGAATTTTTGATTCATCCTTTGATATACTTTTGTGACTTACTGTACACGTTGTGTGTACGATAGCGAAGGTTGTCATAGATTTCATTTCATTTCATTTCTGTCTTTCTCTCTCTCTTTTTCTCACTCACTCTTTATGTTCTCATTCAAGTGCCGATGTAGATAGATTTAAAAGAAAGAAAAGGAAAAAAAAAGAAATAAAGAAAGAGAGAGTGTACACTCTTGTGCGAACTTGCCCCGCCCACGCATCGTGCCGAATCTCTATAAATATCAAGCAACCAAGAACGCATTCGCTTACTAACTTTAACGACTACCAAACGAACGAGATGAAGATTTCATTAAATTACTCAATGTTTAATTACTAAACGTAAATATGCATATATATGTGTTTGTATGTGTAACACTATCGACTACAATAATATCGTTGTCTGTTTGAATAAATAAATATTCGATTATTTCTCTCTCTCTCTCTCTCTCTCTCTCTCTCTCTTTCACGCACACACATGCACATACACACACACAAAATTATTTGAATTTAAAAATGATTATGTATACAGCACATTTAAAGGATTCAATTTTGTCCCCCACCCCCTCCATTCATACTACGTTGTTCGATTCATTCGTATTATTAAAAATGGCGACTGATTTTGGCGGGAACGTTTTTAACCGACAAAATTATTCTTATTTTTTTCTAACCTCACTTCTAAAAATCCATTTTCTCCATTCGAATAAATTGAAAAGAAATAAAAAAAAAAAAATTAAATAAATAAATATATAAATAAATAAATAAGATGGAAATGCGGTTCTGACTTCACTCGTCTTGCGAAGTGCAAAAGAGTGAAGAAAACCGGCTGCAAGAGGGACACGCTAGTTAAGGAAAGAAGGAGTGCCTCTCCTCCTCTCTTCGGAATCCCGAAGATTTCTTTACCTCCCCCCCTTGCTCTCCTCTCCTTCTTCTTCTTCTTTGCGTATATCCTCGCGGTTTCACAAAGAACAACATTAATTTTCTTTTAAGCCAAAGCAAATATAAAGAAGAAGAAAGAGTAAAAATATTTTCAATAAAATTAAAAAAAAAGAATCTGGGATTTTGATCATTTTCCTCGCTTTTTTTTTTTTTTTTTGAAAAATAAGTCTTTCATCGCAAAACAAATTACTAAGCTGGTAGCTTATCACGTGACCATGATCAAATGGTTTTTATCGATACGCGTCGATACTGGCGCCATCGTACAGTCACGATCTGATTTATAAATAGTGTTTATATTGAAAATCTCAATTATTTAGATGTATATTATTAGGTATTGTTACTGTAAAAGATTTGAAATTAAAAAATTGTCAAGATTCACATGTAAGCTTGTCAACAAATACCAATTTATGTCGGTGAAAGACCTAATAATTTTGGTTTTTTTTTTATACATTAAATATTTCAAATATACACTAAACGATATATTTTCTTTTTTAAAAAAATACCTGTAAAAAGTATCCAACTATCATAACATTTGAAACACTATTCCGTCAACTTGCCTCTGTTTTTGTCATCCTACTGTCAAAATCAATAATTGAGATATAATTATACATCATTTGTATGATATTATATCTTTCTCTTTATAAATATAATAAATAATAATTCATCCATTAATATCATAAACATGGTAATTAAATTGTATTATTACAAATATATGAAGTTTGGAATTTTTTTTGTTTTTATTATTTTAATTATTTTAATATTTGGTACGATATTATACCTTTTTTTTTTATAAATATAATAATTAATTCATTAATTTCATAAACATGATAATTAAATCGTGTATTACAAATATATGAAATTTGTAATATATTTTTTTTAATTTTATATATATTAATTTATTATTTTCTTCTTACTGTATCATTTTTTTTTTCTAATTGTTATTATATCATTTCTATGTACTAATATACATTTTAATTCATATTAATTAATGTTCTACTATATGAAAATTCCTTTCATCGAAATAATTACGTTTTTCCTATTCATTAATTTAGATACACTGGAGGTTCTATTGTACTTGTAAAAAAATTTAGAAAGTAAAAAAATAAAAGACAAGAGACTTGTTAATCAGGTTTATGTTAGTATACAATAGATTAAAAAAAATATATACATTCGTAGAAGGTTCTCTAAGTTTCGACCATTCTCCTTTATATAGAAAACGTGGGAACTACTATTTATCACGACTCTGTAACGTTATTAATTTTATATTCGCAAATACCTTTCTATACTCGAAACTGTGTACATAAATACACAAATCTTTGAAACAAGATAAAATTGTTGAAATGTTATCATTATCTAAATCATACCTATGAAGTTTTCAAGCAAATATCGTGTCAATTAGTGTTCCTAATTAGTTTTAATTAACTGTTCATTTATTAAACAATAATTGATTAATAAAATCAATTTTTTCTTATCAACTGCATTCTATCATCTGATATTAACAATTAAGTTTATATTTTATAAAATTACTAGAGGATGCTTCGGTTTTGTTATAAAATGTTGATTTAATATAATTCTCAATTATTTAATAAATTATAAAAACAAAACAAAAATATTACAATTATAATGGAATACACGAAAAAAATAGAAAAGGTAAGGTTATATCGTAAGTAAATTGAAGTAACTGAATTGTAATACAACGCCATCTATTAAAAACTTACAGTACAAATCAATATTCACTAATAATTTTTGAGACTTCAAATTAGGCATAAAATAACATAAAATTTTTAATATATGTAATATATAATATATCAATAACAACACACAAAATAATACCATACTTAGAATGAAATATATAAAATAATAATACTCGAAAAAAATATAAAAAGTAAGGTTATGTCATATATAAATTTGAAAAAAAAAAAACGTATGACGTGATATACCGAAATAATTGAGATTGTAATACAGCACCATCTATTAAGTACTTACAGTACCTAAAGACCTAAATAACCTCTAAATAATAAATCCGTAAATTAGTAATAAAAATTAAAAACTAATTGCGATAAAAACTATCCTATATTTTAAATTGAATCAAATCACACAAAATAAACAAAATTTTATTAGGATCAATTGTGTAGTTTCAAAGTTATCAGTGAAGAAACATTGTGACACTAAATTTTTGAATATATACAAATGTGGTCGTTTTGGGATCTCTGGCAGAGAAGTGGAGTAGCAATTCGACCTATGTATTTTAATTTTGAATTTAGCCACCAGATAGCGTATTCAAGTGCTAGAGATTCCAATACGACCCACACAGCATCAAAAAACGTTTTCAAATTGTGTGCATACCGTTTGAAATGTTTTACAATACATATATATATATATTATTCATAAGTTTTTGTTCTTATATTCTATAGTTTTGAGATAGAAATTTTCTCACAAAACGATATATTAATAGTTTTTATTTATTTGTAATAAAACACGTGTTCTGTGTCTTAAATCGTAAAAAGGTCTGACTATTAGAACACACACTTTCTTCTGTTTTCACATTTTATATGATTACTTTATATTTATAGGTTATGTTGAAATATATCAATAAGTCGAAAAAGAATAAAAGCGATTGGTTGCACAATCTTTATGCAGAATAAATATGATTGGATGATTACAATATAAAATATGGCGGCATGATCTGTAGTGTTGGAATTAACGATAAAAATAACAACACAAAAAATTCATTCCACTAAATTATCTTCTATTTTCTTACTTTAATTTCAAAAGTTTCGGATATTAACATAAATTTGATTTACCTGTAAATTCCTATCAAATATTCATTTTATTAGAAAAAAAATATTTTTTCTAAATTTATTTTTACAACGTTTAAAATATTTTACAACTTTGAGTAACAAATGATTGTACCATACTAACATGAGATGTAATATTTTGTTTTTTATATTCATATACAATACTATAAATAGAAGAACTTCCGGTATTCAAGTCAATTACGGACTTTTGGAAATTATTTAATTTATAAATTAATTCAATGATATATATATAAATAGTGCATTGATATTAAATTATTTATAACTGTAATTTAAATGTAAATAATTGACCGCCAATTTATAACGTTTTAAATATACCATAAACTTAAATTTATGAAATATATTTACTAGTCAAAACAAAAACTATTAACGAAATAAATTGACAAAACTCACGTATTATTTGTTTAAAAAAAAAAAGCATCCAAAATTAATTTCTACGAATCAAAACGTATTGAACAAATAAATTTATAATTTTGAATATAATATGTTTGATAGATTAAACAATGATATAAATTATTCATAAATTCTTAAATCCTTGATACGAAACACAAGTTTGAATACAAATTGAAAAGAAACAAACAAACAAAATTGATAATCAATCAAATTGGAACAGGGAAAAAAAGAATAAAATAAAAGACGATATTTGCTAAATAAATATGTTTATAAAATTGTAAAATTAATTATTGACGCAATTCGGAAACTAGACATGAGAGATGCTAATTCTATAGATCGTGTGTTGTGTCACGTTAGAATGCATAGCACAAAACACGCGTCTTCTTTACGCGATTGCGTATTTAGGATCGCGCACGTACGTACGCAAGGATGCGCATCGTAACGCAGAACGATCGTTACATACCGTTCCTCTCTCCAACGAGAAAAAGAAAAAGAAGATGAGGAAAAGAAAAAAAAATAAAGAAGAAAAAGTAGGAGAAGAAGGTCTCGCTACTTTTTCTACGACGTTCTCTTACACGTGCCAGATAAGGATACAAACTTCTTTTTAACGACGCATTCATGGTCTGTCGATTTAACAAATTAGTGATATAATTATAATCAAAAAGATTTATTACGATTATTCTTACGTTAAGAATTTCCCATTTTCCTTGTCTACTTTAACTGTTTTTTATTTTTTGTTTTTTTTTTGTTTTCTTTTTGTATACCATAAAATATCAACCGAAAAAAGTTGTTTTTTGTATCAACATTTTTTTTTAATATGGCGGGGACTACACTAGTCATGTGATTTTTGTTACAACGAAACGCGGGAAATTTGAAAAATTAAAAAAATTTTTTTTAACGAAAAAATAAACATTTTTACGAATCGAAAACGAATTGTTTTCTTGATACGTATCAAATTTCTTTTTTTTTTTTTGTTTATTCTATAAAATATCGACCGAAACAAGTTTTTTTGTATGGACACTTTTTTCCGATATGGCAGATTGGAACTAGTCGTCACGTGATTTTTGTTACAACGAAACGAGAAAAATTTGAAAAAAAAATAACAAACAATATTTAACTAGAAAATAAACATTTGTACGAATCAAAAATTCATCTATTTCTTAATACGTATCGAATTTTTATTTTTTTATTTTTTATTCCGTAAAATATCGACCGAAAAAAGTTGTTTTTGTATCAACACTTTTTTCCAATATGGCAGACTAACGTTAGTCACGTGATTTTTTTTACAACGAAACGCGGGAAATTTGAAAAAAAAAAAATTTTTGACGAAAAAATAAACATTTAACGAACTGTTTTTTTTTTATACGTATCAAAGAAAGAAGAAGAAGAAAATATTGCATGCAATTTTGGTGATAATAGAGCAGAATAAGACGTCGTTATTACGATGAAAAAAATGTATTCTAATGGTACGATCATAATTAAGGTTAAAATATAAAGTAAATCAACTAGACCGGTCTACCGACACTTCCGTGCACGATCCTTCTATGAATTATTATTCTTTAGAAATTTCAAGTACGTTCGTGCCTTTATTTTACTTCTCATTGGCACGTTGGTGTTTGCCATTAACGTTTTGGTCAGACAAGTTTCACTTTTAAATCAAGTCGTCGCACCGTTAAGAATACATAATGATTTTATATGAATGCAAAAGCTCTTCGCCATTTTTTCATTGTACATTCAAAATTGTACATATTCAATTTTCCACATATAAAAAAATCAAATTTTCATTATCTTGAAATTGTTCTCAAAATATATTTTAAGAATTGTCTAACAAGATTTGAAAATATATATACAATGTATATCTTTTACATATTTTATATATTGGGTTGGCAACTAAGTCATTGCTGATTTTAAAAAGCCACCTATCGACAAAATCCGCAATTATTTACTTGCCAACCCAATATATATACATACATTGAGACCTATTTCTTACATAAGAACAAAAAAGAAAGAAAAAAGAAAAAGAGAGAAAAAAACAAATAAAGGTTCGGCATGTATTCGTAACGTTGAAAGAACGACAATACGATAATTTAATTCGCTGTTTAATGGAGAAAGTCACGGCGGCACGTGCATCCTAACCTTCACGCGATTTTCCCTCCTCGTCATTTGATTTCCATTTTTCTCAGTGAAGCAGTATAATAAACTCGATGGAGGTGTTGTTCACTATATAAAGTAATCGTGCGTAGGTGGTGATCCGGAAAAAGTTATATATCGTTGTTCATGGATAAACATAGAATATTTTTTTTTACGTCAACAAGAAATTTCATAAAAAAAAAAAATAAGAAAATAAAAAAAATATATATATACATATATACATTTCGCCATAGTTCCAATAATATTTTTTTATGTCAACACAAAATTTAATTAAAAAAAAATGTATATATAATGTTTATATATATTTTTTTTTATTTATATGACAAATTTTTATATTATATATAGATTTGTAAATAAATAGATAAATTTAATATAATAATAATTTATATTATTAATATATATATGTATATATTTCGTTATAATTCTAATAATGTACATTATTTTCTCTCTCTCTTTTTTTTTATCGCATTAATACACGTATACACGCAGGGAACGAGAGAGAATGTCCCATGGGTGCCTTGGCAAGGCCCTTCCCTTCCTCTACCCTCCCCACCTTCAAGGCCCCACTCGACCCCTCAAGGCCCCTCCCTGTCCCTCTACTACACACATACATGTGTGCCCGCGCATGTGTGTTTCTCTCTCTCTCTTTTTATCTAAAACACTAGTATTTCCAACGCGTACCGGTATTTCTGACATTCCAATTTACTAATCGACAGCCGCAACAGCATTTACGACGTTGCGGTAGTTTTCTGTTCATTTAAGTGGTCTCTCGAGAGGGAATCCATTTGTAATAATACGATTATCGAAACTTATGATCGAGACAACTTGAAGGAGCGTTATCATCTTTGTCGTATTTAATCCTTTGCACTATTTTCACGAGTCTGACTCGTGATGAAAATTTTAGGTCAGATTTTTGAATATCACGAGTCAGGCTTGTTATTAAATTTCATGTCAAACGCGAATATCACGAGTCTAACTCGTGATCGATTGTTTCGGGCCAAACATGAATATAACGAGTCGTACTCGTGCTTCTAATCTCGACAAAGTATAAATGTTTGAATGAGATCTTATTTCTTCTTTTTTCTTCTTTATATGTATGAGTATATTTTATACCTTGTTTCCCAATGCAGTTTTACGTGCAACTTATAATACATTCCTGTAGTCCGGATAACATTTGAAAACCAAAGTTTCGATAGTCGGACTTCGCCGCTTCGTTTCTTTTCGCAGACATTCAGGTGTATAGGTTAGGTACGGCTTATTTCGAATTTCAGCGTAGTGCAAGAGATTAAAGGAATCGTTTTAATATTACCAACAATAATGCATACTTTACATTATCAATAATTATAATTGTATAAAGAAGAAGAAGATTGGATAGAACTAAACGTATATTTTTAGTCAAACAAGTATAACTTAATATTCCTCCCTTCCTTCGTCGTCATCTTTATCATCAATTTGAAATAATTTATGTTTGCTTAGAGTGCAAAGTTATTATTATATATTAAGTAAATATTATTTATGTAGTATTAAATGTAGTAAATATTATTTTAGCAATATTAATTTTTTATTTAATATTAATATTTAGTATTAATATTTGGTAATATTAAGTAAAAAATAATTTATGAAGAGAATTTTATTTTGAGGTTATGTCTGATTTAGGGTAATATCAGATTTTTGACAATTTTTATAATAAAATCAATGTATTTTCTACTTTTTTTTTTTATGTAAATATAAAATATCATACGAAATTTTCAAGATTTAGAAATATTGATATTTATGTTTGTAAAAAAAAATGTTTAGAAGGAAAAAAAAGGGTCAACGGCCTGACCTGGTCAGATTGGATTTCTAGTTTTCACTAAAATCAAGTAACGCAAGCACGGTTAGTAACATGGATGGATGACCCGTTCAAAAAAAAAAAAAAAAAGGAAGTATTTATTCGAAAAAATTATTTGAAAAATAGGATTTTAGGTTATCTCTCAGTCGGTAAAGTAGATTTTACAAATACTGCAATGATTGGATTGTCTATTTCACAATGTTATTGTTATTTAAAAAAATTTGAAAAAATTTATTAGTAACACACTTTATTAGGGGTTTCTTAAAATATTGTTAAATAGTTTGTTCTATTATTTATAACTATAGAATTTGAAATAAAAATATTTATTCGACTATATGGCACTGGCCCAAAAAAAGATCCCACGTTACCGATGGCGGATGAAATATTTTCAATTTGGGTTCTTGTGATCGATTAAAAGTTAAACTTTAAAATTAATATTAGTTCGATCAAAGAAGAACATTTTGTTTTTAAAAAAATATACAATTTTACTTAAATAACAAATTAAATCTACGCATAGAGCAATTTTGCATTTACGTAAGATAAAATACAAATATAAATACAAATGCAAAAAACCTTTTATTGCATAAAGAGAGAGAGAGAAAAAAATTGTTTATATAAAGAAAGAAAAATTTATATTACAGAAAAATAAATAATTTATAATATATTATTCAATAAATATTATAATATTGGTATTTTTATCTTTTAAAATGAAAAATTTTTCTTTCGACATTTTCATGGGCATAAAATTTAATTAACTCAAAAGATATGTTTGATTTGTCAATGTATTTTTAATAATTTTTAAATAAAATTAAAAAATAATAAATGCACAAATTTTGAGGGTCTCCTTCTAACTAGGGTGTCAAAAATAGCCCTTCTTGTAATACGGGAATTTACGGTATTGTAGTAGTTACGCTCCTGACTTTTTAACCTTACTTTTTTTGAACTCCATCTTCTAATTACTTTCAAAACGATTAGAGGCATATCTAGTGAGATCTATATTATTATTATTATTAAAAAAAAATTATATTTCGCTATAATAATTAAAAATTCTTATACCATTAAATTGATACCAATTTAAAAGTTAAAAATAAAGATAGTCCCAAAATAATAACGTTACCTTGAGTACGTTGTAAGTTACTAGTTACTTAGTACGTAATAAGTTACTAGTACGTTGAGAATTAGTAATAAATAATAATTTAATTAATTATATTTAAAAATAAATATAATATATTATATATAGTTTATATATTTATTATAATTATATAGTAAATAATAATTAATTAATAAAAATATTAATTGTTTAAAAAAAAACTATATATATATATATATATATATAGTTAAAATATTGTTTTGTAGGTTGAAAAACCTTCAAAAAATAAAATAAAACAAAATAAAACAAAATAAAATAAAAATAAAAAAAACACACGATATAGGAGATTTACCCTTAACCGTCCACCCCTACCCCCATCCCACTCTACCCCACCCTAACTTTTCTTACGTGTACAACACATATGCTGTTTCTCATTGAACGGTCACAACTAGCGGTTAAACATGAACGCGTCCTGTATCATGATTCATGAGTGCTTACGAGTAGAACGTCAATGAATCGTGATAATACTCGTTTATAGTATACTTAAGTTAGAAAGAGAAAGAAAGAGAAATCGACATATGTCATATGTGAGTGTATTTATTAGAAAAAATATTCACCTACTCGATTAGATATCTGGGAAATTGTCAATATGTAATTTTTGACTCATAACCATTTATTATTAACCAATTAACCTGCGTTTTACGTGTATATGTTATCGTGAAAGATCGAAATTGAAGAATGTCAACATTCACGTGGTCGTTAACACTAGATATATCACCATTTTCAGTATACCTATTTCTACCATACTAATCAAAATGACTGGTGACACATATTATAAATAAATGATATATAAGCATTAAAAAAAAATGTCATATAGTTGATATGTTGTAGAATAAATTGAATTTGTGATATAGTTTTATATATTTTATTCATTGTCTTCATAGCGGAGCCCTTGAGTGCAAAGGGTTAGGGATCCTATAGGAGGGATGCGCCATGTACATTACTGGGGGACCGGAACTCAATTTTGCGCGCGAATAATTCAAGCATTGAAATAATTATGAAATAATGAATTGCATCAAATACAGAAAAAAAATGAACTATATTTAATGATAATTAAGAATTTATATTAAAATAGAATAGGTTACACGAGAAAATTATTATAAATTCAAGCGGTCCCCCAAAATTTTCAGCCAATGGCACATGAGCTGTATATGAATGGCGCATCCCTCCTACAGGATCCCTACAAAGGGTTAATGAATAAAAATATTACCCAAATATTCGATCTTTCACCGAATGGACATTTGATACGTGTGTAGACATTCAACCATGTGAATCTTGACACTATACAATTTTGATCTTTCACTGTAATATATACAGTAGGTGTAGAAAGTATTCGTACACCGATCAATCTTCGTAAATGAAATGAATTGGAAGAAAAGATTGGAATTCGCAAATAATAACATTAACAGACCAATGGAGTACTGAAATAGAGTTATTTTTAACAGACGAAAGTAAATTTAATATTTTTGCATCCGATGGACACTGTACTGAATGGAGGAAAACAAATGAAGAAACTGAAACCAGAAAACTTGCGATCCACAGTGAAACATGGTGGAGGTTATGTACTTGTTTGGAGCTGTATGAGTACAATTGGTGTTGGCATGACCATGATACCCATCATTTTGCAAAATATTACCTACAGTACTAGAGGATATATGAATATTTAAATTATTTTTAAGATGTTTGACTATTTTTACAGCACTTATCTTTAGATTCTGTTTTATCATTCTTGTGATAACTCGTCCAGTGTACTGATCAATTTTCCGTGGACGTCCATTTATTGAGTTACTTTACAGTTTTGTTCTTAATTCATACCTATCAATAATACTTTGTACAGTAGATTAAGGTCTGTTTATAATTCGCGATATTTCTAATAAACTTTTACATTGATTATGTAAATTGATAATCATTTTTCTTTCTTCTATCGTTGTCTCCACACGTTTTCGTCTCATTTTCCAACAATCATTTTCGATCTTAAAAAATGTTGAGCTTAACTGATGCTAATAACGCTTACAAACATACTGACGAGGTCAATTATAACTAAAAAAACAATCACACACATGATGTGTTTACATTATGGTTAATATACGAACTCTCTTGTAAATAGTTTGAAAAATAAGAACTGTACGAATACTTATTGCTTATATGTTTCTGCCAATTTGTTCGTTTTCTTTGTCAATTTTATAATTTATTAAAAAAAAAAAAAAAAAAATTTGTTTTGTTTCATTACATCTATTGTAAAGATTGTCAAGAATAAGTGCAAATTCATTGTTTATAAAAAATTGGTTAATAAACTACAATTTCACAACAATTTATTTCAAATTGATAGGTGTACGATACTTTCTACATTTACTGTATATATTACAAGTCAATCGAAATCTTTAATTGTATTACGAGAGACGTGTATACTCGTCGTGTACTATACAAAATTATGATCGATTATTATAATAAATAAAAAACTCAAAATATTATTTGACAAGGTATGGTCTATTTTTTTTTTAATTTTTCCTTTTCAAATTTAGTTGATTTAATATTTATTTTTTTATTAATATTTCCAAAGTAAATTTTTACAAAAAAAAAAAAAAAAATGTTTTAAAATAAAATAAATTCAAGAAGTTTTTGGTTACACCCTCATATTTCTAGTTTTTTAATTTTTCTTATTTACGAATTATTATTATTATTATTATTATTATTATTATTATTATTATTATAATAAAATTATTATTACTATATATTAATATATAGTATTATAATAATAAATTATATTACTATATATTATATATAGAGTATAATATATCAGTATAATATTTAATATATTAACTATATACTATATAATATTATATAATAAATTATAATAAAATATAATAATAATAATAATTATTATTACTTTTGTTGAACAATTTTGAAAGTTATTTTTTTTTTATTAACGGTATAACCTTTTCAAGGAATAAAAACGTTAATTTTTATTTTTGTTTTTTTGTTTTTTGTTATCTAATACAAATGTAATAATTTTATAGTTCTTTTTTTTCTTGGTTCTTGTTCGAAAAAATTTACGATAGAATGAAGACAAAATATTTATTTTTCCAATAAAACAAAATGTTAACTAATTTTTAAAAGCAATCTTAAAGATAATAATAATACAATTTGTTTACAAATTAATAATATAATCGATTATTTCAAATGGTGATATAATTGTTTAGAAAGAAAGATAGAAATGCATATATACTGGGTGTGCTATAGAATCATCAGTAGAACAAAAATGATGATGAGGAATGCAAGAATGAATTATTTATAGAGAGTACACACCACCACTACCACCATCACGACCACCATTATCGTGGTGGGAGCAACGAGCGAGGATGACATTGAACGAGAAGAAATTTCATGCAAGGTGTAATCTATGTTCGTTTAGTTCTTAACCCATTACCACCAGACCAATAGCATATTTTCGAAACGCATTTTCAAATTGTTTTTTTTTTTTTTAATAATAACTGTAACTTCATAATGAAATATATTCGTTAAAATAATAAGATCGTACCTCGTGTTCCATGAAAATATTTCAAATTTCCATTATTTTATTTTAAATCATTGCAAAATTCATTTTGAAACTAATAACCTCAGTTGGTCTTGTGCACGAGATTATTTCTGATATGGCAGATTGTTCACAATACTTCTAAAGAACAAACTTTTGATTAACCAGTTGACTGTGGAATTTAGTTTCGAAAGAACACCAAAGGGTGTGGAATGAAAAACAAGCAACGACGTGTATACACGTCGAACGCAGGACAAATGGTATTATTATACATTTTACGAAAAACGAGGAAGGATTACATTTTTATTCAAAGTCAAAAAAACTAACAATTCGTTTCTGAATATGTTATTCTTACTAAAAGCTTGAAAATTGTCAAAAAAATAATCAAATACATAGACAAGAAAAATTGAAGATAGGAAGAATAAACAAGAAAAATAAGAAAATAGTTTACAAAATTTCAAGCTATGTATGTGTGATATGTTTCAAAGCACGGTACTACGCAAAGTGCGACTTCACAGGTCGTAAACCAAAACCTTGTTTCCTTGCCTTTTCCATTTTTTGACCAAACGGCACATCTTATAAATAGAAATAAATTAAATACATATAAATAAAATACATAGAGATCGTATTGGTAATATAAAGGAAACATACCACCAAATAATATTCTTATTACATTTTATTGAGATTTCGAGTTTTTATAGTGAATGGTAATTTTTTATTTTACACGACGAGTATGCACGTCAAACGCACCGCAGTAGAGATTTGGTCAGACGTGTATACACGTCGAACGCACTTAACTGGTTAAAACTTGTTCCTTAGACTTTGTTTTATATATTCATCGAGAAATATTATTTCAAATATATCCAGGGTTGTGTTTTTTTCACTTCAAAATGCAGTGTCCCATTTTTGGGACATTAGCGGAATGTATTATAAAATACCTGTCAGAATTTTTTTTTTAAAGAAATGGGTTCAAAGAGAATTTGAACACTTTCTGAACTTATTGCTACTGTAGAAGATATATAGCCGTAATAAATACTTGGAGATTGTATCAAATGTCGCACCTTTATGAAGAAATTTCACTCCTTGACATTGAGACGCAAAATAGTTCTTGGTTATTTGTCAGGTGTGAAATTAAACCATAAAAGACACAAGGTTCACAAAAATCAAAAGTTGTTGAAGGAAGAGTAAATTTAGAAGTAGACTATTACTAGACAAATCATCTCATAAAACCAACAGACACTTAGAGAACATTTTTTTTGTATTACTTTCTAGAAAACTGAATAAAACGAATATATATTTTT
Source organism: Polistes dominula (assembly GCF_001465965.1). The sequence continues at coordinate 271,843 of NW_015149069.1, read as the reverse complement.
ATTTATTTTTTTTTTTTTTAGTATACTACAATACAATCCGCCAATGTCCCAAAAATGTTGTAATAAAAATAATTTAATAAAAAAAAAAAAATAAAAAAGAAAAAACAATTGTTGCAAAAATAGATCTAGTTGGTTAATATGAATATCATTATACAGGTAATTTAATTTTTATTTTTTGGTATTTTTGTATTGGGGTGGATAATGGGTTAAGATTGATAATTGAGATATTGTAAACTGCGAGACTTCAAAATATTTTTAATAATTTTGTCAATTTTTTAATATTAAAACGATTCCAACATTTTTTTTTATTTCTATCGTAAACATTTGCAGAAAAACCTTATATATCAACATTGAATAAGAATTTAGCTAATAAGATAGTTAAATAATATATTTGTTTCTTTTTATTATTTAGAAATGAATAATATACATTGTTATACGTTTTACACCATATTTTTACAAATTATAGGACATGTGTGTGGTAGAGGTTTAATGTTTAAACAGTTATGTTAAACATAGCAATGTTAAACAATATTTTCTTGTAATATAATATTTATAAACATATTATATGTAATAAGCTTTAAATATTAATAGCTAACTACTATCTAAAAGATACAGTTAATTATACAGAGAATGTTCGTTTAAAATTTTGTTAATTTAATATAATCAATATTTTCTTGTAATACTATATTTTCAAATTCTTATTTACAGAAATAAATTTTTGAATTGCTTAACTTTTAAATTTATATAAATTTAATTGCAGATAAACAATTGTATTATTAAAAAAATATAATTTTTGTTAAGTTATAAGAAAATTGGTATAATTAAAGTATATTTTATCAGATCAAAAGTATTATAAAATGTAAAGAAGGTCTAACCTAAAAATAAGTACAACTTATAAAAATAATAATTGAGTAGTTAAAAAAAGAAAGAGGTACGAGTAACATTTTCTTTTTTAATTTGTGGTAAGTGCATAACTGCAAACTAGAAATCCTACATTTTTTTATGCATTAAAGTGGTACATCTGAATTCTCATTTTGCACACTGCCATTTGGTAACAATTTTTTCACTTACTTACACAAATTCTTTTTCTCTTTAGAAACAAAAGGATACGAGTGATTTTAACAAAATAGAATTTATCAAATATTTCATTTGAAGTAACAAATGAATATAGATATAAAACATTTTTGAATATTATTAATAAAATTCCAATATGTACATTTACTTTAATGTCTATGTAGTTAAATTGTATTCAAAACTTACTCATTATTTTAAAATAATCAATAAACTTTGAAGTTATTTGTTTCAAACGTGTTGAAAGGCACTTTTCAGACACTTAATTGTATTTTTATTATATTTTGTGTCTACATAGAAATACCTTAATAAGACTAATTTAGTTATCATTTAAATAATATTATGTTTTTCTAAGAATAAAATATTCTTTTACAATCTTAATAATCCTAAAATAGTTTTTCTGTGTATAAGGATTGTAAAAAACCTTACATTACATGTAGATATAAATAGTTTACAAATTTACGAATATTCCTGTTACTCTCTGTGTCTTTAATCAACGTACACGTACATTAAAATTTTTCATAAAATTCATTTCTCGAAAACATATGTTAACAAATTTGTTAAATTAAATTTATACAGGTAATTCTATAATTGAAAAAGTTGAGGATAAAATAAAAACATTCGAAAGGTATTAATTGTTGTTGAACAACACGAGAAATAACTGAAAAGACGAATATATGAAAAATTTGATCATTCGCGATCATTTAAAAAACATTTTGAATTTTAAAACATTTGTAAAAAAGAAATGAAATTACTTTTCAAACACCTCATAATGAGTCACAGGAGTAATCGTACTTTAACTATAATAATATTTGATATATTATTCTGAATCCAATTTTATTCTAATCTGTAAGATGAAATTTTATTTAAGATGTACCTTCTCCTCCCCCAATTCAATTACTAAGCCAATATGCTGTAAATTAAATAAATTTCTATCTACTTATTTATAATCCTAAAATAATATGTTTCTGTTAATGAGAATTTTAAAAATTTACATTACAAGAAAATATAAATGAATTTTTCCAATTTTACAGTAATAACGTGTTACGAATATTCTCACGTGACTCTTAATGTAGGTAATTTCTAGTAAATTAATTTGTGTTTTTAAAATTATCTGATATATTATGATATCTAATGGAAAGTATTTGATCAATAATAATAGAATTACGAAAGAATTTAACTTAATGAAGATAAAGAACCTCAATAAAAGATGAACAGTTAATTACTATATTTTCATTATGAATTTAACTTATTAATAAATAAAATAAGAAAAATTGTTTTCTAATTACATCATTACACAATTTCTAATTACACAATACAGTAGAAATTGTTAAATAAAATGTTTTGTAAACAATTTCAAATGTTACTTCAAACATTTTCAATAAATATATGATAATTGCAAGAAATCAACATTGTAAAAATGAAAACATTTCTTCAAATTAAAACTTCTCAAAAATCATTTCGAAAACGGATGCTCGCACATTGGAATACCCTCCTCCCCCCCTTTAACCTTACCACCTTAACGCTGTGAAATGTTTTATTTGAAATTGACTTTAACTAAAAAAAATAAGGTAATTTAATCAATTTATTAAGAGTAAAATCATGGAATGAAACTCGACAATGGAGATAAAAACTGATGTCGAGTCATACTCGACACATAGGAGTGGCAAAGGGTTAATGAATTAACACCCATATGAAGTCGGTACAAAAAAAGGAATAATTTTAATTTTTCCCCGCCATTTTGTCAAAAATTATACTTTTTACCAGTATTTAGTCAAAAATAAATATTTTTCCCAAAATTTTGTCAAAATAAATATATTTTCCCGCCATTTAGTCAAAAATTAAATATTTTTCCCGCCATTTAGTCAACAATTAAATATTTTTCTGTCATTTTGTCCAAAAATATAATTTTTATTTCCATTTTGTCAAAAAAAGAAAAATTTTTGCCAGAAAGGTCCCCATGTAATTATTATTATTTTTTTTTTGATAATTGATATTAAAAACAAGACATCTTTTTTCAAACGTTTTCCTTCATTTTGAAAAAAAAAGATGCTGCTGCTGCTGCTGCTGCCTAGGCGCCATTTTTAAAAAAATTTCTTTTTTTTTATTCTTTCCGATATACTAATAAAAAAACAAAAAGATACACAATATAAATAATATTTATGAAAATAAATGAAATCCCAAAATATTGTCCATTATTTTAACAATTTGCATAAAAATATAATTATAACCCTACTTTTAATAAAATTATATTTTTACAACGATATAGAAAAAAAAAAACAAAAAAAAAATGTTATAAATCTACGTATAATAAATGTAATTATATCCGATGATACAAATGTATAAATAAATAAATATCTCTCGTTGATTTTTATTTATAGAAACAAATTCTTTGTTTTTTTTTTTTTTTTATTCCATTGCAAACACAAAATATAAATTATTTTCATTTCTTTTTCTTCTTTTTCTTTCTTCTGCTTTACCTCTGCCCCCNGTAATTATATCCGATGATACAAATGTATAAATAAATAAATATCTCTCGTTGATTTTTATTTATAGAAACAAATTCTTTGTTTTTTTTTTTTTTTTATTCCATTGCAAACACAAAATATAAATTATTTTCATTTCTTTTTCTTCTTTTTCTTTCTTCTGCTTTACCTCTGCCCCCCACCATACCATTCTTTAAATTTACAGTAAGAACAGGTACTACAAATATTCTTGTGACTCACACAGACAGGTAGGTTAAACAGGTAGATAGGTAGGTAGGTAGGTAGGTAGGTAGAGATACGGATGAAAGGAATTTGGAACGAGGAACGCGTGCGAAAGAAGAACCGATAGGAATCACTACAAGTTACTCACGCGTAACCATCAACTTCTTCTTCCCCCTTCACCCCATTTCCCCCTTTCTACCTCCCTTCGATCCCCGTCATCTCCCCATCCCCCTCTCATCCCCCATCTTGTGGTCTTCTACAATCTCTCGTAGAACTTGGATTCGAATTACTTGGCGAGATCGACTGAAAATCTAACCTCACTTACTTATTCCTATTTACCAAACACGATCCTACCAACACTACACATCCTATCTTTTTCAATCATGTTTACTTCAAATGCAATAATTTTTACGAGTTTGTAAACACTTAACCTAAAAAAAAAAAAAAAGAATAACTCTGGGAATTACGCCAACGAAACGTTTTTACTTCATAAATATATAGAACATGCAAGAAAAAAAAAAAGAAACTATTTATGTCAGTATATAAATAACAACATAACCTTCACAATATAAATTCGAATATTATAAATATATTTATATGAGGGCTTGACACGTTATTTAAAAATAAAAATAAAAATAAAAATAAAACAAATAAACCAGTTATCTTTTTCAAAAATGTAAACATAAATCATAATATAACTGCAAATATATATATATATATATATATATATATATATATGTATTTGTAACGGATATGGATATATTAGATCATTAAATATAAAATATTCAATTTATAAATAAAAGTATGTTTTAAATAAATAAACGTTTTATACTTCATGACAAAAATACAGTAATTTATATATTATGTATATATAACAACAAATATTAGAAACTTATTTTATAATATATAAGTAATTTAATAATAAAAATATAAATCATAAAATGTGTGTGTGTGTGTGTATTATATCAATTTTTTGATTAAGACCACTAAAGAAGATGATAAAGACACCACTAAAGAATTTTCAAAAAATCGATTTTTTGTTTTTTTAGCTTAAAGTGTACTTTAGACATCTAAAAACATTATGCACTTGGTCCCGAAGCAAAAATAAAATTTTTAACATGGCAAAATTTTATTTTTACGAAGTGCCTCAAAGCGCTTCGAATAGTGATAACAAAACTTTAAACGCGTTTTTCTCGAAATTACATTTTTAAAATTGGGCAGACACAGAACTCGACCATCATTAAACCGATTGACTTGAAATTTTGAAGATAGTTTGATAGTTGTATTTTCTACAGAAGTACATATCTAATTGAATGTAAACTTTTAATTTTATAAACAATTTTCTACATTTTTTTTCGTCGAAAAGTCGATTCTTTTTATTCAAAGTTGCGCCATTTTCACAGAATTTGACTAAGAGAAAAATCCGTATGTACTTCTCAAGATAATAGTACATAGATTAAAAATTGCTTTTATTTTTTATTCTAGGTCTTATAGTTGTCCAGGTATGAGTCCGCCCGTTTTAACAAAAAACAGGGTTTAGTTCAGCCACGAATACCGACTATGCCATTTTTTATCTAAAATCAATCGAAATATTTGTTTGCATAGTTCAATATATGATTAACCAATCCTCAAAAAAGAAATTTTATTCCTCATTTAGTTTTCGCAAAAAAAATTCCCAAAAAAGGCTTCTTTTTCAGGCTCTATAGTGGTGCTAACCCCTTAAGTTCACTATAATATCATAATTACAGACACACACACACATATATATCAAAGTTCTAGGTTTTGCTCATATACAGGGTGATTCAGCAACTCTTGCCACCTAAATAGCTCAAAAAGTATAATAGTAGCAGAAAAGTGGATGAAAAAAAAGTTGCATGAAAAATTCAGGACTATAATATGACATTAGTGTTTTTTTGATAGGTTAAGTCATATTTGAGATTTATTGGACAACTTTGTATTTTTATATATAATGTTATACTTTAATACTTATTTTCAGATAGTGACTATCAAGATGAATTCAATGATGTGCAACATTAAATACAAAACCTGACTATGACCAATAAAAACTATTCGGAAAATATCTGTTCCGTTCGTTGTCAGAACAACTAAAGGATGACGCAACCCTGACGCAACTATGACGTGACCATGACGTGACCATGACGTGGAAGAGTTGTATTGTGGCAGGCTTGTTCGCCAATTTTTACTTTTGTTGACCTTCAAAAATATTAATGTTGCACATCATTGGATTTGTCTTGACAGCCGCTATCCGAAAATAATGATTAAAATATAACATTGTATTTGAAAAAACAAGATTGATCAATAAATCTCAAAAATGGCTCAACCTATCAAAAAAAAAAAAAAAAAAAAAA
>NW_015149069.1:236292-264415 GCF_001465965.1 Polistes dominula | reverse complement strand
TAGATATAAAACATTTTTGAATATTATTAATAAAATTCCAATATGTACATTTACTTTAATGTCTATGTAGTTAAATTGTATTCAAAACTTACTCATTATTTTAAAATAATCAATAAACTTTGAAGTTATTTGTTTCAAACGTGTTGAAAGGCACTTTTCAGACACTTAATTGTATTTTTATTATATTTTGTGTCTACATAGAAATACCTTAATAAGACTAATTTAGTTATCATTTAAATAATATTATGTTTTTCTAAGAATAAAATATTCTTTTACAATCTTAATAATCCTAAAATAGTTTTTCTGTGTATAAGGATTGTAAAAAACCTTACATTACATGTAGATATAAATAGTTTACAAATTTACGAATATTCCTGTTACTCTCTGTGTCTTTAATCAACGTACACGTACATTAAAATTTTTCATAAAATTCATTTCTCGAAAACATATGTTAACAAATTTGTTAAATTAAATTTATACAGGTAATTCTATAATTGAAAAAGTTGAGGATAAAATAAAAACATTCGAAAGGTATTAATTGTTGTTGAACAACACGAGAAATAACTGAAAAGACGAATATATGAAAAATTTGATCATTCGCGATCATTTAAAAAACATTTTGAATTTTAAAACATTTGTAAAAAAGAAATGAAATTACTTTTCAAACACCTCATAATGAGTCACAGGAGTAATCGTACTTTAACTATAATAATATTTGATATATTATTCTGAATCCAATTTTATTCTAATCTGTAAGATGAAATTTTATTTAAGATGTACCTTCTCCTCCCCCAATTCAATTACTAAGCCAATATGCTGTAAATTAAATAAATTTCTATCTACTTATTTATAATCCTAAAATAATATGTTTCTGTTAATGAGAATTTTAAAAATTTACATTACAAGAAAATATAAATGAATTTTTCCAATTTTACAGTAATAACGTGTTACGAATATTCTCACGTGACTCTTAATGTAGGTAATTTCTAGTAAATTAATTTGTGTTTTTAAAATTATCTGATATATTATGATATCTAATGGAAAGTATTTGATCAATAATAATAGAATTACGAAAGAATTTAACTTAATGAAGATAAAGAACCTCAATAAAAGATGAACAGTTAATTACTATATTTTCATTATGAATTTAACTTATTAATAAATAAAATAAGAAAAATTGTTTTCTAATTACATCATTACACAATTTCTAATTACACAATACAGTAGAAATTGTTAAATAAAATGTTTTGTAAACAATTTCAAATGTTACTTCAAACATTTTCAATAAATATATGATAATTGCAAGAAATCAACATTGTAAAAATGAAAACATTTCTTCAAATTAAAACTTCTCAAAAATCATTTCGAAAACGGATGCTCGCACATTGGAATACCCTCCTCCCCCCCTTTAACCTTACCACCTTAACGCTGTGAAATGTTTTATTTGAAATTGACTTTAACTAAAAAAAATAAGGTAATTTAATCAATTTATTAAGAGTAAAATCATGGAATGAAACTCGACAATGGAGATAAAAACTGATGTCGAGTCATACTCGACACATAGGAGTGGCAAAGGGTTAATGAATTAACACCCATATGAAGTCGGTACAAAAAAAGGAATAATTTTAATTTTTCCCCGCCATTTTGTCAAAAATTATACTTTTTACCAGTATTTAGTCAAAAATAAATATTTTTCCCAAAATTTTGTCAAAATAAATATATTTTCCCGCCATTTAGTCAAAAATTAAATATTTTTCCCGCCATTTAGTCAACAATTAAATATTTTTCTGTCATTTTGTCCAAAAATATAATTTTTATTTCCATTTTGTCAAAAAAAGAAAAATTTTTGCCAGAAAGGTCCCCATGTAATTATTATTATTTTTTTTTTGATAATTGATATTAAAAACAAGACATCTTTTTTCAAACGTTTTCCTTCATTTTGAAAAAAAAAGATGCTGCTGCTGCTGCTGCTGCCTAGGCGCCATTTTTAAAAAAATTTCTTTTTTTTTATTCTTTCCGATATACTAATAAAAAAACAAAAAGATACACAATATAAATAATATTTATGAAAATAAATGAAATCCCAAAATATTGTCCATTATTTTAACAATTTGCATAAAAATATAATTATAACCCTACTTTTAATAAAATTATATTTTTACAACGATATAGAAAAAAAAAAACAAAAAAAAAATGTTATAAATCTACGTATAATAAATGTAATTATATCCGATGATACAAATGTATAAATAAATAAATATCTCTCGTTGATTTTTATTTATAGAAACAAAGAAAAAAAAATATATATATATATATATATATATATATGTACTGTGTACGTTATCGCATTAAATTTCAACGCACACAACTATAAATAATATATACTGGGTCTTTGATTTTCTCTTATATAATCTTTTTTTTCAATATAATATATCGTCTATGTAAAATTTATATCCATTAACTAACACATTAATAATTCTAATCCTTAGAAGTAATTAATCGTCAAAGAAATTTTTTAATAAGGGAAAAAAATCAATTTTGAATAAAGTATACTTTTGTGTTATATGTTTAATACTTTCACGCATTATTATGTTGATATTTTATACGAAACATGGATCTTTTTTTTTTGGAGGGAAGTGGGGGAATTTTTGAAATCAAATTTTACAGAATATAAACTATATAAATCATTTGAGGTTAAAAAAAAAAAAAAATGTAGTTTACACTAGATATACCACCAATTTCAGTATACCTATTTCTACCACACTAGTCAAAATGTCTGGTGTATAAAAAAAAATGCTTTTTGAGGCTTGCAGTCTTTATTTATTTACTCTTAAAAAATAACAAAAAATGTTTAACAATAATAATTTTAATAGATAAATAGATTTATAGACATTTTTAAATAACAAAACGTTTAATTATTTACAAAAATCAAATGTTGCATGAAGTAGAAATTTTGAATTAAAATGGCCCGACCAATCAAAATGACTAATTTCTGTATATCTAGTGTTAATAACTTTTCGCTTAACATTAAGTTGATCATTTATTTTTTTTTTTTTTTTCAATTTTAAAACTGGGATATTTTTTCTTTTTTCTTTTTGTTTGTTACTTTTTTCAACAACCTCTCAAGAGACAATATAAAACGATTTAGTATTTCAGGGATTACCCAAACTAATGACTCTAACGCATATTAATCTCTTAATAATATAGTATTATTATATTATAGATTATAAACATAATTTTGCAAGAGAAAGAACAAAAGAAAAGAAAAGAAAAACAATGAAAAATATTTTAACAAATTCTCCCTTATTCAGGTATAAAACTATAGTTCAGGTGTTTGAAAATTGTATTGTGAATTTTATTCTATTATATCTTCTATATATACATATATTATTTAATAATGAAATATAATATTGAAAATTTCTTCGTGTAACGAGTAATTAATAAAATATATATTTATATGTAGTTTTTATTTCATATTTTTATTTTCTAGTATATTTTCTAGTATTTTGATTTTTTTTTAATTTATTATAATTTCCTAAACTTTATTGGTAAACATTTTGCACCGACCTTTGAGGAGTAATTAATAAAATAAATAAATATATATATATAATTTTTATTTCATATTTTAATTTTCTAGTATATTTTCTAGTATTTTGTTTTTTTTAATTTATTATAATTTTCTAAACTGTACTGGTAAACATTTTGCACCGATCTTTGATGAGTAATTAATAAAATAAATATATATATATATATATAATTTTTATTTTATATTTTAATTTTCTAGTATTTTGTTTTTTTAATTTATTATAATTTCCTAAACTGTACTGGTAAACATTTTGCACCGATTAAAAGACCAATGACCAAAAACCAATACTGTATTAATAATAATCAATACACGTGGTCACTTTATCGAACGTAAATGGATATAAGAAATATTCAAATCAACTACAAAAAAAATCTTCGAATGTATAAGAATTGTAGGATCAAAAACAAAAACAAAAAAAACGAACAAAAAAATTATATTGGGACCCACCCTTAAATACGCGAACTAAAAATTACCCCATTGTTAGAGGGGAGGAGGAGTTATTAGTTAGGCATAATTAACACATGCGATGGAAAAAAAATTGTTAAAAAACAAAAAGAAGGAAAAATTGCATTTTTTTTTATACATGAAAGTATGTGAATACTTCAAGGTTGTGTTGTATCTCTGAATAAACTCAAATCACAATGTTGCATTATTAAACTCTCTTTAAAAATGAAAAAAGATTCAAAAAAAATTCGTTTAAAAGTTTACATTTAGTGGCATAATTATTTTATTGAAGAATTAAAATATTGTTGTTATTTCCAATAAAGAGGGTTATTCACATTTTTCAATTAAAAAGTAGATGTATAAAGATAGAATATATATATATATATATATATATTATCGATCAATAAGCTAATATATTATGTATATATATATATAAGCTTTAAAACATATATTATATATATAAACTTTTTAAAACTATATATATGTAGTTTTTATTTCATATTTTTATTTTCTAGTGTTTTTTTTTTTAATTTCTTATAATTTTCTAATGTAATTTAGTAATGGTAAACAGTTTGTACCAATCAAAAGACCAATGACCAAATAAGCTTATATATATATATATATATATATATATATATATATGTGCATCCTTTTTTTCATCTTATTTAAATATCTGAAAATAAAAAATAATAATTTTCCAATAGTATGAAATAAGTTGAAAGAATGAATGAAGAAATTGAAAAAAATTGGAAAAATAAATGTGAAATTTATCATTAATTGAAATTTAATGACGAGTTTTAAACATTTCTCTTAACAAGAAATTAAATAGAAAAATGAATCACCGATTTATGCAATTAAAAGAAAATAAAAATTTTATTATAATTAATAAATAATTTTATTATTTATTAATTTAATTATAGTTTTATTGTTCTTTTAAATTCATGCAACGCACAAAATTTATTACATAGAGGGCGGGGGAGTGTCTTTCTGTATAAGAACAAATATATATATATACATATAATACATATATATACACACACACATATATATATATGAAAAATAAAATAAGACATAAGAGACGAGATAAAATAAAAATCAATAAAAAAAAATCCAGTTGAAAGTTCACCTTGACGTGGTTGGAACTTTGAACAAGTTTTCTTCCAAAAGAGAAAAAAAGAAATGAAATGAAGGAAGGAAGGAAGGAAGTAAGGAAGGAAGAAAGAAAGAAATAATGAAAGAAAGGAACAAAAATCGTTCGTTTCTCCGAACGGATTCTAAGCTTAAGAAGGAAAAGAATTTTCTTTGAAGATAATCGAGAGAGAGAGAGAGAGAGAGAGACACACACATAGAGAAAAAAAAACATGACTTGTGACATTGGTTGGGGTGTAAGGAAAATGAGCGCGGCAAGTTTACGCCTCACGGTAAAAATCCTTTCGAAGATTTTTATGGAAATGGGGAAGCAAAAGGAAGAACACACACACACATCATGACGATTTAGTCAAAATCAAATCGAATATGACGAACATGACGTACATGACGGAGTACATAGTACACACCCGCCCGGTTCAGATGAACAAGGAATCAGATAAATAAATAGATAGATAGATAGATGGAACGAGAGTGAGAGAAGGTAAAAGCGAGATGGAAGAAAGGAAGAAAGAAAAAGGGAGACAGAGAGAAACGAAGAGAGGTACATCGCCCACGGCTAGCAACCAAAAAGGCGAAACACTCCTGTGCGGCCAAGTAGTCAGAACGAGGTACCGCGAACTGGTTTTTCGGATACACACCATGATTACGTGTCGGCGGAACGCGCCCGGACGACTGTTTCTCCAGAAGTAGCTCGAGAGAAGGAGGAATGACCGTACATATATATATATATACTTACATATATGTCTTTCTCTTTCTCTCTCTCTCTTACCTTCAACAAACGAGAAAAGTGAGATACAAAGATACTTGAAGACCGGAGTGAACAAATAAGAGAGAGAGAGAGGGATAAAAAGAGACAATCTATAAGAAATGCGTATATGTGTGTGTATGTGTATATATATATAGGTAAGAAATAAAGAGACAAGGAGCTTACCCAAAGCTCGGTACCCCAGCTCATGTTTGGTAAGGCCAAACTCTCCGAGTATCTTCTCCTTTTACACAAACACAGTTGTTCACATTAATTGACGTTGTCCTCGGACACGTCTATCGTCTGGCACGCACGAGAGAAACATGTAAAGTCGCGCCACGAATACTATCGCGCGCGAGCAATCACAGAAATACGTCTAACATGTCGCCCCGTAATCACTGACTGACCGGACCCGACTGCCAGTCTAAAACCGCCCGGAATTCGACTCGAGCTCACTCTATCGGCGACGCGTTCAACTAACTTTCATTTCTGCGCATAATATGGCCGATCTTGTTATTCGATTGGTCGATTATTCAATTTCGTTTTTATTTCAAATTATGAATATTCTTTGATTTATATTAGTAATTGTTTTTTATTTTTTTTCTTAATAAAAGAAAGAAAAAGAATTGTTTTGTTTTTCTTATCTTTTTAATCAATTCTATAAAATTATTTTTAAATTTTTATCAGCCAATCCCTATCGTGATTAAGCATGCGTATATATATATATATATATATATATATATATATATATATATANTATATATATATATATATATACATATTTCATTTATTTGTAACATACCCTTAATGTTATTTATTTATATATGAAATATTAATGTAATTTTGAATAAATAATCGTTTGAATTAAGAAAGAAAATTAACGAAAAAATTAATACGTTGATTATAATATTATTTATAATAATATTTAATTACTCGTGTGTGAAATATTATCCAATGCATATTATATAAATGTATTTTTATAAATATTAATTAGAAATGAAATGAAACAAAGAATTTTATAGAAATTTTCACTACTTCGAGTTAATATTAAACCCCTATTAGCTTTTATGACTAACAGGGGTTACATTGGATATATTCTATCTTCTATCCAGAGGGGAAAACATTGCAAAAATTATATGCAATTTTTTTTATCTTTCTTATTATGGTAGCTCTTAATATTTTACAGGACTGTTAAAAATGAAAATACTTAGGAACATATCAAACGTCAATGTAAGCTTGAGAAACTGGTCAATATAAGAAGGAACTAATGCTTAATGTACGTAATCAATATTAAATATTATTATCATTATTCATACATTAACGATTAGATATTTAAAATTTTGTTATCATTTATATGAGTCAAGGTTTCAAAAACCTTCATAGATATTTTATATAATCAAATTTTGAAGATTTACATTAGAATTTGACGCACATTGTTTGCATTATAAATACACACATACGCAGTATATTTACATGTGTCACACAATATGTATATATCTATATATATATATATATATATATGTACACGCAATAACCAAAATGGCGCTGGTTAACTCGAACGAAGTATCAAAGGTTACTGATTAAGAATTGATTTGTTTTGTTCATATTGCACACACTATCGCTTTTATTGCAGTGTCTCCTTCAATCTGCACTGCTTCGTCTGTATTTTACACTTATGTATTCGTGACGTTCCTCATTCATATTTCTACATTGTGGAAGAGCGGAGGCTAAGAAGAAATGACTACTCATTATGGAGGTTGTACATATTAAACACTTGTCAATATTATTATTATTGTTATTCATTTTATTACGATAATTTATCTTTTTGAATTTCGTATTATATTTCCTTTGTATTGCACTTTCGTGATGCATTAATCAATGACATTTAATTCAATGTTTTAAATGATATATTAAAGTATTTTATATTTTAAGAAAAAAAAAGACAAGTTTTTTTTTTATTATCATTACTATTAATCTAATACTAATTTAATTTTTTTTATAGGTAGTTGAATTATTTAGCAATATCAATAAGAATTTGGGATCATACGCTTTTTCAAGATGGATCGGATCATTTATCGAAGGATATCAAACTTCAAAGACCCTATACATCATTATTTCATCTATTATGTTGATTCTATTGGTGATAATGATTGTCATTATACGAAAATGGAAAAACAAGGAGTTCCTACCGGTCAAAGAATTTGTAGTAGGCAATGGCAAACCAAGATTCAGAAAAAGAGACAAAGTTTTGTTCTATGGAAGAAAAATGTTACGCAAAGTCAAATCTATAGGCGGACAAGTACATCCTACTGGTCAAGGAAAGAAAAGAAGAGCCGTTATGAGATTTGCTCGAAGACTCCTACAATTGAAAAAAGAATCCGTGCCTCAACAATTAAAAGTATGTTATGTTTTATTGAAATATTATTGTTCATTTTATTCTACCTATTTTACTATTATATTTAACATAATACAATATTATGTTTAATGTGATACAGGTATTAGAGCCACCAGCAGAATATCTAGAAGAAGATTACGGTCCAGGAGATAGAGTACCTCCAGATGCTTTGTACATGTTACAAAGCATCAGAGTATTTGGCCATTTTGAGAAACCTGTTTTTCTTAAATTATGTAAACATACGGAAATTATGAATTTACCAGCTGGAAGTATTTTATTTAAAATCGGAGATCCTGACGAGAATCTATTCATCGTACAACAGGGTCTTGTTAACGTATATATAACAGGACCCGATGGTTCTCAAATTTCTTTAAAATTAGTAAAAACTGGAGAATCGGTAACCAGTCTTTTAAGTTTTACTGACGTACTTACTGGTCACACGAGTACTTATAAAACTGTTTCTGCAAGAGCCGTAGAAGATTCTATCGTCGTCAAATTGCCAATGAGCGCATTTCAAGAGGTTAAATAAGTCGTTTTTATTTATAGAAAAAATAAGTAAAATTTTATATACTTGTATTTGATATTTATTTACCTGACAGGTTTTTCAGGATCATCCAGATGCATTCGTTCGAGTTATCCAGGTCATTATGGTTCGCCTTCAACGCGTAACATTTACCGCATTACATCAATATTTGGGTCTTTCTGCTGAATTGGTTAATCAAGGATCTCACAAAAAAAAGCAAAGTTCATTTTCTGGCTCACCTGTTAGATCAAGAACAAGAGAGAATTTTGCTACATCCACTACAGAACCTATACCTAGTACTACAATTCCAGTTAACATTGATCAGTGCGATGGAAATAATGGTAGTATACACAGAGAAAGTGCTAATTCTAATGCTTCTCAGCCAGTACCTATAATAGTCAATAGAAGGTATTTTATCCAAAAATCTATATATATGTAAGGTGATAGAAAAAAGAGGTTTAATATTTAAAGAGCTTATATAGTACTCATCGAATTGAGTAAAAATGTCTAATTAACGTGGGTTCTAAAATCAATCTTTTCGACAAAAATAAACTTTTGTTATTTATGAATATTCAATATCGTAAGCAAGTCTCTTGGCAACGTAGTAAATATACACAAAGAAATTTGATTAGAAATATACTTATTCAAAGAAATATTTGAAAATGTACGTTAATCCATGATTCATGGATGATGATTCAAATGAAAGCAATAATATCAAATATTTATGATTTGTGCATATTAAGATTTTAAGACCCATGTTAGTCATTTTGTACTCTTACTTATAATAAGTACTATAATCTATATAGGTTCACAAATATTTAATTCTTTTTTTTATCACCTTATAATATGTATCAATGTGAAACTTGATTACATATTTCATATTATAGATCTAAAAATTCTCACGAGTGGAAAAATCAAACTCCCAATTCGCAGTCGGGTCAAAGTACTTCAGTTACTGTACCAGAATGTGATTCTCATTGGACGAATTCACCGATGACAGGGGGTTATCAATCGTTGCAAAGTTCTCATTCGCAAGGTACTCAGCCTGACATTATACATACAGGAAGCGTTCATCCACCCAAAAAGAGATCAATCAATGATACGACGCAACAGTTGGATGATGCACAGCTTGTTGAAATTGCAACCGAAGCTTTTGTTAAAGAACTTGGATTGGAAGATAGTACTATTCTTAAAGATGGAAAAATTCAACTCAAAGAAGTACCAGCAGGCACATATTTGATGAAAGAAGAATCTAATAAAGTATGGAATTTATTTTCATAGAGATTTATATATATATCTTTCATTAAGATGACTTAATTTAATGTACTAAAGTATTTTCTTCTGTTTTCTTTTTTTTTCCTAGGACGTTGCACTTGTATATGTATTATCTGGTTCTCTCTTAGTCAGTCAACGTGTTGCAGAAGGACGTGACGCGGGTCAAGAAGTTCATATGTTTAAAGCGTATCAAGGAGAAATAGTTGGAGGTTTAGCGGTATTAACCGGAGAACCTTCTTTTTATACAATTAGAGCAAAACATCTTAGTCGAATTGCCTTACTTAGTAAATCAACTTTTTTCGCAATCATGCGTGAACAGCCTACTGTAGTATTACATGTAGCTCATACAGTCGTTAGGCGATTAAGTCCTTTTGTAAGACAGGTTTGTATTTATTCATATTCATTTGAACAAACAAAATATCTTATCAGAATTATATTGAAATTTCCATTGTATCCTTAGGTGGATTTTGCTTTGGATTGGCTATTTCTAGAAAGCGGAAGAGCCGTATATCGTCAAGGAGATGAATCAGATTCAACTTTTATAGTTTTAAGTGGACGACTAAGATCTGTGATTACTTATAAAAATGGGAAAAAAGAACTTGTCGCTGAATATGGAAAAGGAGATTTGGTGGGAATCGTTGAAATGGTCACGCAAACTCCTAGATCTACTACTGTTATGGCAGTTAGAGATTCTGAATTGGCCAAGTTACCTGAAGGTTTATTTAATGTTATTAAATTACGATATCCTATCGTTGTTACAAGGCTTATTAATTTACTCGGTCACCGAATATTGGGTACATGGCAACAACCGCATACTAAAAATAGTAGTAATGATACGCAGTAAGTTATCAAATATATTCCATTAATATTAACACTTTTCTTACTTTTTAAATGATATTTTACTATTATGTAGAAGAGCAGCTGCAACAGTCGATGCGAGACCGGCACAAGTCAATTTTTCGACAGTAGCTATAGTTCCTGTATCAGACGATGTCCCTTTAAGTGCATTTACATACGAATTATATCATTCATTATGCGCTATTGGACCTTGTCTACGACTTACTTCAGATGTCGTTAAAAAGGTACTTTTTAAAACTTTGTTTAACTTGAAATTACTTCCTACCAAAGCTTTTTGTATGGACAAAATACTTTTTAATTACTGCAAATATAGAATATAATATAGAAATATAAATACAACGTATATTTCATATAATATTTTATTTATATTTAAAGAATATAAATTTTAATTTATTAAAAAGGATAAAAAATTTAAAAATAAGATATAAAAACTAAACATAATAAATATAATAAATAATATGAAAAACGCTCTATTTCAAATCCACTAAAATTAATACATTTACATATAAGACTTAAAAATGGATATTTAAAACGTATAAATGAGTTCATAATTCATGCTAGTAATTTTTTGTGAACTCATATATACACCCATTATCCACACCAATAGCTTTAATTGGATGCATCTATACATTCATAAAGTTCGAAGATTTAACTCTATTTTTCTAATTACCCAATTACTATCTCATAGAAATATTCTATTATTAATATATTATATAATTTTTAGAATTGTATAATGAATATAGATATTAACAATGTTTATTGTGCAGACCTTAGGTACAACAATTATGGAACCTATGAATGAATATAGATTAACTTCATGGCTAGCTCAACAAGAAGATCAACATCGAATTTCTTTATATCAATGTGATTCGACTTATACATTATGGACTCAAAGATGTGTACGACAAGCAGATTGTATATTAATAGTAGGTTTAGGTGATCGTACACCGTCTATAGGACGTACAGAACGTGAGGTAGAACGTTTAGTAATGCGTACACAAAAGGAGTTAGTACTTTTACATAAAGAGCAAAGTGGCCAACGACCAACAAATACCGTACAATGGTTAAACATGAGATCTTGGGTCTCCAGTCATCATCATATTCAATGCCCTAAACGAATGTTTACTAGGAAATCTCAATATAGACTTGTAATTATATCTTAATTATATATCTCTTTTAATAAGTTATAATAATGAATATAATACAAATATATGTATATTTCTTTCAGAGTGAATTATACTCAAAAGTACTAAAGTCCGAGCCAAACGTACATAGCGATTTTAGTAGATTGGCACGTTGGTTAACAGGCACGTCGGTTGGTTTAGTACTTGGTGGAGGTGGTGCTAGAGGTGCGGCACATGTGGGAATGCTCAAAGCTATTATAGAAGCTGGAATTCCTATAGATATGGTTGGCGGAGTCAGTATCGGTGCCTTTATGGGTGCATTGTGGTGTATGGAAAAAAATATAACAACGACAACGCAAAAGGCTCGCGAATGGTCTAAGGTAAACAAAATAATATCTCATTTGATATCTTATTCTATCTTATGGATGAGATACCATTTATTTGATTTCTATTCTCTTATGTTGTAGAAAATGACTCAATGGTGGAGACAAATTTTTGATCTAACTTATCCTATGACATCGATGTTCTCTGGAAAAGATTTTAATAAAACTATTCAAACAACTTTTGGAGATACTTATATAGAAGATCTATGGCTTCCATTTTTCACCATAACTACCGATATTACTGATTCTTGTATGCGAACGCACACCCACGGTATGTATTTAAACAAATATATATATAAACTTTGAAATATTAAGCTTTAATAGTTTACAGTTAAATCTTGTAGACTTTTTTTTATATCTGCTTATAATATTTTCATTTATTATTTTGCTCTATATATATCTATAAATTATGAATATGTTATTCTAGAATATTTATAAGTAGCAAATTCTTTAATTAGGGGAGTGAGCTTTTTTAATAATTATTGTTGACGTACTCTCCGTTTTGTCGCTTTTGATGAATTATAAATTGGCAAAATTTATAACTTGTTTCCTTAAAGAGATTTTCACACACTTATCATTATTAATACCTTCTTCCTGTATACTCTTATTTAAATAATGATAACGAAGCATCATAATTGCATAATGCAAGATTTTGCTTGATATTGCAAATGTGTTTGCTTCAATAATCATATTTTTTAATATAAGAGATTATAGGAAGTTTTTTTGGTATATGTACAAATGGAAATTGTATTAAAAAAAAAAAGAAAATAATTCGTCGTGTTTAGGATCGCTGTGGCGTTACATTCGGGCTTCGATGTCTTTATCTGGTTATATGCCACCCATGTGTGATCCTGTTGATGGCCATCTCCTACTCGACGGCGGGTACGTCAATAACCTTCCAGGTAATATTTCAATAATATAATCAAATCTGTTTATGTAAAAACGTATAAATCTGCTTTTAGTAAAGATACGAAAGAAGAAAAGTTAATCATTTTATTTATTATATAAAAATATATAAAATGGTGGTTCATTTAAATATGATAGATTTATATATTTAATAAGTAAATTTACTTCGTTTTTACATAAAACATTTTTTTAAAAAGTCTGTATGAGTTTGTCATACACTTTGTTTTGTCGTACACGGTTGTGCAAAAGTGCACATTGTTTTCAATTTAAGCCGGTTGAAAAAGAATTACTTTTTTGTTAATCTTGTAATAGTTACATTAGTGATTTGAACAAAAAAATAATTTACAAACATTATAAGCTCACTCCCGTTGATAAAAGATGCATTTATCAAATTCTGAATAGCTAAGTCAACTCAGGTTTACTATGGAGATACATTCGAGCCAGTATGACTATTGCTGGTGTCTTTCCTCCTATTTGCGATCCTCTTGATGGGCATCTTTTGGTCGACGGGTGTTATGTAAATAACGTGCCAGGTATATAAAAGCGTGTTAAAAGAGTTGCTTGCATTTTATTATGTTAACATCCTAATTAAAATCCTACCGATAGTATCAATATCCATTTTTATTTAAGCTGACGAAATGCTGAGGCAAGGAGCTCACCATATCTTGGCCATTGACGTTGGATCACAAGATGATACAGATTTAACTAACTATGGTGATTCTTTGTCCGGATGGTGGTTATTGTGGAAACGTTGGAATCCATTCGCAACACCGGTCAAAGTTCCTAATTTACCAGACATCCAATCACGATTAGCATACGTTAGTTGTGTCAGACAATTAGAAGAAGTCAAGAGTTCTGATTATTGCGAATATATCAGACCTCCGATAGACAAATTCAAGACACTTCAGTTTGCCAGTTTTGATGATATTAAAGAAGTTGGATATCAACATGGTAAGAATAAAACTTAAAGGTTAAAATATATGCATGTGCATCATCCTATTGAGCAATTTTACATACATAAAATCTCTGTGTAGGAAAAACGTATTTCGAAGGACAATCTAAAGTAGGAGTTCTTCCAAGATTTAATGCGTATAGAGAAAATGCTAAAGCTTTAAAGGAAAGAAATCCAGCGGAAAATCAACTATCAATTTCTTCATATACATTTACTGATTTAGCACAAATGGTATGCAAAGTATCAAGAGGTAATCGATACGTAGATTTGGATATTGATAGCGATTCAGATGAAATGGAGGAATACGAAGCAGATTTAGAGGAAGATGCACAAGAAGTAGGCTATGCTTCTGAACCCACTGCCGGTATTCTGGATCAGGTGAGTTATCTTTATCAAATGCTATTTTGCGCACTTATATTAATATATATAAATCTAATTAAATAATATCTATGATATGAAATCTCATAGAGTCCTGAAGAAAATCGTCATAGAAGAAGAACAGGTGTTTCCCTTAGTTTATCAGATACAGAAGCTGAATCTGAATTAGAATATCATCCAAAGATGTTTTAAAATAAGTTATTAGATAAATTCTCTTACATTTCATTTCTAATGCTCGTGTACTAAGAAAAAGAAAAAAAGAGGAAAAAGAAGAACGAAGAAAAAATATTGTATGTAGTAGTCCTGTTTGTTATAACAAAATTGTTATCTTATATATTCAAGTTTTATTAAAAATAATAATAATAATAATACCTTTATATTCAAGTACAAATAAACTGTCCAAAAATAGTCATTCAAATGCTCTGTTATATAAACATATATCACAATGCAATGTATCACAATGCAATGTATTCTTATTATATAGTTATAATATATAATATAATTTTAATATTTCTACAGATCCGGAGAATATTTTATTTTTCTATTTTATATGCATTAATATTGAAACATTTTTACTCTTTCATTCTGACCGTCATTTATAAAGAGGTATTCATGTAAAGGATGTTAATATGTAATCAAAATAACAAGTAGAGTAGTTATCATAATTGCACATATTGATTAGGGTACATTTTGATTATTGCAGTGATTTTTTATACTAAATATTATGTAATAAGAATTAAGAAGTTCTGCAAAAACTAGATATATTTGTTCATTACATAAATGTATGCACTGCATAGTGAAACTGTTGTCTCAACTGATGCATTGTTTGATATAGAATATACAGTAAGGTGCAAAAATTTTGAATTAAGCTATTGTTTTTGATTAATTGATAGAATATTAAAAATTTCTTTGCTTGTTAATATTTTAAAAAGCTAAAATATGGATAATAACGTGAAATATATTATTTTGTTTGTATAATTGCATGAAACAAGATTTATTGATGTACAAAAATTGGAGCTTTTATTTGGCTGTGGTATTGCACACACAATTTGCTTGCATTTTCTTTCGTATTAGTTTCAATAAATGCTTTACAATCGAAAATTAGCCTTATTTCTATCACAATGTCGAAATAAAATAATATTTAAATCTTTTAAACTATGTTAAAACTTTCTTCAGAAGGAAAGTGTTCTAGTGATATTGCTATGACTTTATTTATTGGAAAAAAAGTACAATTAATCGTATTATTACTAAATATATAAATTAAAACAAACTCGGTATGTAACAAAAATTGGAGTGGTAGATCGCAACAAAATTTCGAAACACATCGACAAAATTATAATAAGAAAGTGTACCGTAGATCCATGAAAAACTGCAGTAAACAATTTCACTGGAATTACAAAATGAAAATCTTGTTGATGTTAATTGGAATATAAAAAAAATAAGAAGGCTACATTAAACTTTACAAAAAAAAATATCAGCATTAGACAGCATCAGATTGATGGAAAGTGTTTCTTAAAACGAATCCAGATTTTAATTATTTGGAAGTAACGATCAGAAGTATGTAAAACGTCTAACAGGTACCAAGTATGATGTAAAGAGTACTAAATTTAATATAATATAAAATATACATACATATATATATATATATAATTATAATACAATAAATAAAATAATCAGATCATATCATAATATCGGAAACTAAATTTCTACCATAAAACATGATAATGAGAACATGAAAGCTTGAGGAGTATTTTCTGATAACTGTATTGAAATCCAATGATAAATGATTTGCAGCAATAGTGAAGAGTTACCGGACTTATATGTAATTCAACAAATTTCTGCGGGAAGATCTGAAATATCGTGTTGGAACAACAAATCATTGCAAAAAGACAGAATTGTGAAATCATTTGTCACTTAAGTGAGGAAATATTGTTACAAGAACGGATGCATCATTCATATCTCATTGGTGCATTGCAATTATCGCTACTAAAGGACATGGCTACGAAGTATTGTGTAAAATGAAGAAGATCAAATCGTGTTTTCTTATTTTTCGAATTTTTTGTTTTCATAGACTATATATAATACGCGGCAGTTATTAGATAAAAACTTTGTAATAATGAATTATTTAACAATATATGCAATTGATTATTTTTCAAATATAAATTAATACGTTTTGTTGTTGATCATTTATATTTGCTCATCTTCGTATGAAAAAATAGAATAGTTTAAAAAACTTTTACACGCTACTACTGTATTTACAAGCGATCGCGGCTGTGCCAAAAAGAAAGGGTTAAAATTTAGTAGTCATAGTCAAATTAGGATCTAAAATAGCAAGAGCTGCTCCTACTAAATGTAAAGATCCAGTAATAAGTATTTGAGATCTATCTTTACTAATATTAGCTTTCTCAACTGCATGTTCCATCTTAATATCATTAAAAATTTCCATTACATTTTCTGCAACAACGGAATGTTCTCCCCACATTTTGCAATACTCTTGACATTTGTTTTTTTGTTCATTTATCGAAATGGTCGTCGATTGAATATCTACTTCCGGTATTCCAGAAAGATTAGGCACAAAATAAACTTTATGAAATTGAATCTTTTTCAATGATTTTATAAACGGAGACACATTGCGTTTACCGATCATGTTGAAAATCAAATATCGTTTACCATTAACGTTTTCTATTTGATTACTAAACCAAGAGATGCAACAATCCATACTTTCCATAGTATGAGCACCGTCCAAATAAAAATCAAATAAAGTACCCTTTAAAATTTCTTGTCGTCCTGGCCACACGCAACGAGATAATGCACTTGTAATTTTTTCAAATGATATATATTTTTCTTCTTCAATATTGTTACCTTTAATATTATTCGTTTGTACATTATTGCTCTCTAAATTGTTATTAAGTTTCTTATTAATTATCAAAGAATGATTTGGATTCATTCGAGATTGCATCCATTGAATTGCTAACTGTATTGCTAAAGACGCATTTTGTTGTTGAATTTGACTAAACCTTGTATTATTTAATACGTTATTTTTCCATTTATAATCCTGAAAGGATGGAGTAACGTTTAAAACGGTTTGCCTTTCGATTGCTCTTTGTTTCAATATTTCTAAAGCTTCTTTTTGTTGAGGTACCGTAAACGCAATTGTATTTGGCTTGAAAATACCTGCTTTTTGATATGCTATTTCTTCTATCGTATTTCCTAAAATAGAAGTATGTTCTAACGCTAAACTCGTTATACCAACACATACAGGATTTCTTATGACATTGGTTGAATCATATTCTCCACCTATTCCAACTTCTATAATTGCTACGTCTATATTTTCTCGTAAAAACATATTAAACATTAAAATAGTAAGAAATTTGAAATACATTGGCATGTCAGATTCAAATTCTTTCAAGTTATCTAATTTTTTATACAAATTCCAAAAATAATAAGCAAAATCTCTTTCATCGATAGGATTACCATTTATCCTAAATCTTTCTTTAACGGTAATTAAATGAGGTGAACTATAAAAACCAGTTTTAAATCCATGCGCTCGCAATATGGATTCTGTAAAAGCGCAAACCGAACCTTTTCCTTTGGTACCGGCTACATGTATAACAGAGAGCTCGTCCAGTTGTTCCAAGCTAATACCAGACCTGCCAAAACCAACGAATTATTATTAACACTTTCGCAATGGAGAACACAAGTTTTCCTAGGTCATTTCAAAGTTTTTAGCTGAATATAGGCAACACGTTCTCCTACATCGTTTCGCAATTGATGCTTTTTAATTCATTTATTATGTGTACCGTAATAAAATAAAACAAATAAGTGTCCCATAAATTCAGCAAGGGATGATTTTACGCGAAAAATTCACAAGTTTGAAAATTTGTCCAGTATATGTGTACAAGACAGAGCTGAAGTAACCCTAGAAACTAAAAGCCTTGTTTAATAAGCATAAGAGTAAAACCAATACAAAAGATTTGATTATTTTGTGACAATATTTAGAAACATATTAAGAAATATAAAAATATCTAAGAATAAGACACTAAAATACACCAAGTTAAATGTAAACTAAGTGCGCATTACTATTAAATAATATAAAACAGAAGAATTTATATTCCATCTTTAAGTCATATTTCAATGGCTAAGAAAAAGCACGTGTGAGATTAGCTGTATAAAATTTATTTTTTCTGAATCATCATATTACATTTGGCCACCAATTAAACATTAATGAAACTGTAGAAGAATATGACCACCAATACAGCAACGAATGATTTTTGTAACGTGTTAAATATAATATCATAAGCTTGTATAATGTATGAAAAATGTCAGTCATTATGGTTATTATTAGTTGACACATGGTGTAAGTTTCTTCAAAAAAAGTTTGATGCAACAATTGTTAATTAAAGTAAATTAATTGTGTTATTGTGAACTAAGTTTTAGTAAAAATGCACTTTTGTTATTTTAAGTTATATTTTTAGTTATATTTTAAATTATATATCACACATAACTTCAATATTATGATACTAATAATAAGAAAGTATACTTGATTCATTTGTTTATAAATTAAAGAACTCAAATGACAATAAGCATTATATATTGATGAAGAATGTAACATTTCTTATATTGAAATACACAAAAAAATAAGAGAATCTAACTATGTTCATTGTCAACTACAAAACTATTGTAAATTATATGCCGTAATTTAGCTAAAAATTTTGTCCGACTATCGCACGTCTCACAAAAATTATTAATTATTAAATATTAACGATCCAAAGGATTTTCTTAATGAATAATTAAAAAATATATTTTATACCTATTTAAATATTTTTCCATATCCTTCAATTTGGCCACATTTCTTGTTGGATTATTTGCATTAATTTTGATATATGTACCATTACTTTGAAGACACTGTAACTTTTTAATAGCATCCTGTAAAAATAATCAATTAATTTATATTTATCATTATCTAATTGAAAAGAAAATATATTATTTTAAAAAATTTGAGTTATTCAAAATTAATATAACATATCAATCACGTTGTTGAACATGTAAAAATTACGTAATATTATAAAGAAACGATAAAAAAGTGAAATATAATATTTTTTAACAATAAAATAAAACTTACATGGTAATTTCTAATGGTATAACTGGAACGCTCTTTATACATGTTCTTTACAATTTTCTGCAATAAAGTATACATTAGAAAATTCATTGATTATATTATCACTTACAAATTATAGATTAAAATATTGAAAAAATATTTGTGTTTTGTATACTTAATCTTACATTACAAGTTCAAAGTTTATCATCGTTGCTGATAAAACAAAAAAAGATAAATAGCCAAAAAAAAAAAAGATAATTAGATAATTCTTACCGCAATTCTGAGACATGTGATTTCAAATATACGAGCGATAGAAAATTGAAATCGTACAAATCCCATACTATCGAGAAAAGACACATTGTTTTTTTTGTTTGTTAAATAATTATATACATGTCACGTTTTAAAAAAAAAATACGAATAATTTATTCGAGAGAAAGAAACATCGTAATTACACATTATTACCTAAAAAATTATATAAACAAATAACAGTAAATAAAGGAAACTAGTCACGTGGTGGTACTAGTGGTGCACGATGACGTCATCCATGCCATTAAATCAATTTTCTTACGCATATTGTAACTTATTTCACTTTTGATGTACAAATGTAGATTAATTAATTGCAATTTTACATATAAAATGATGTATTTATAATCGTAATAATATATATATTTGTTAAAAAGAAAATATTTTAATATATAAATATAATAACAAAGTTATATAAAACAAATGGATAATATAATATAACCTATAAAAACAAAGTGTGTACAAGTTCTTTAGTATAACCGGCATTCACTACGACTCTTTTTTACTATACATATGTGTATATATATAGATATATAATAGTATTGCTAGAAAGTGCATATCCATGATCCTACGCTGCGTATTTATTTGTTTGTTCGTCGTATATATGTCCGCCGACACTTGTAAATTATTGGATACAAATTAGATATTTTTTTTTTACTTAAATTTTTTTTTTGTATCGATCCAGTAGTAATATCATTTGTTCACAAATCACTTGTTTAAAGTGTTTCAAATAATGGCTTACATGTCCATAAATTCTGGCACAACACGTAAAATGTCTTTTGGTTTTAATGGAAAATTGAATGGTGTTGAAGGTAAAACACCTTTTTTAATTGGAGTTTCGGGTGGTACAGCCAGTGGAAAGGTAAGTAAAGTTTTTACAAAGTTCTAACCTTTCTTTCTTTTTTCTCTTCAAAATAATAATAAGTATCTTGAAAAGAAAAAAAAAGAATAACATTAAATAATTTTTATTATATATAGATATATACATGTTTAATTTATTTGTTTTTTTATTCAGTCAACGGTATGCAAACGTATAATGGAAAAACTGGGTCAGGTCGATATGGATCATATGCAACGACGAGTTGTTTGCATATCGCAAGATAGTTTCTATCGTGAACTTACACCAGCTGAAAAATTAAAGGCCGAGAAAGGACAGTACAATTTTGATCATCCAGATGCATTTGATAACGATATGATTTTGTTAACTTTGCAAGATATACTTGCAGGTGTCAAATGCCAGATACCAGTTTATGATTACAGAACTAACAGTTTGTATGTTCCGATAAACATTTCAAAAACTGCTATGTATACATATATATATATATGTTACTGTTAAAAATTTATAATTCAGTTAATTTATGACATAACTGAGTATTTTAAAGAAAGCATATATATATAAAAAGAATTTTATATTATATATTTTAAATAGTTGTTTGATGAAGTAATAGTAGGTATGTAGTTATTATTGTTTCATGATTCTATTATGAGTTGTTGGTTTGGTCTTATCGGCAAAAATTCATTTATTACAGCACATTTGGCTTTCATGGTAAATTTCCATTTCTACGACCTGAATAACATCATAGCGCTTCAATGACCAAAAATTGTTGTAATTTTTGCAAACAGAAACTTTAACACTTTTACTTACTCCACGTGCTTTTTGTATGTTTACCGAGGATTTTTCAAGCTTTCAATTTTTCAGCAAAGTTTTCTTGAATTGAATCTATTTCTACAAACTATTACTATAATAGATTTCAACGTAGTATATTCAAAATCGATAGAACAATGCAAAACTAACAGAACATTTGTTTTCAAATACATAATGATGAGTATTGTCGTAGAAACAAAAGCTGACCTTAAAGATGTTTCAAATACCAATTTTATACTTTAACTATTCACCGATTACAAATTCACATATTACATTTAGTTGAAGTATGTAATTCTGCTTTATTTCATATTTTACCTGGTTGGTATAGTTATTTCACGAATTAATGGATTTAACAAAGTAACAGTAACATATACAGGGTATCCTGTAATTGATGGTATAACCGAGCAGATGTAATTATACATGAAAAACTAAGACAAAAATATTAGTTCACACAAAGCTTCATTTTCAAAAAACTAAGTTTGAAAATTAGTCAGTTTGAAAATAAAACCATTACTAGTTGGTTAAGTGTTAAGAACCAAAAGAATGCGTTTCAAAATATCCTAGAGTAAGATAATGAAATTTGTTAAGTTGAATTTAGACCAAGTATATGTTTATTCGAATAAATTGTATTCTATATTTTCAATTCAGTCCTTCGCATATAATCAGCTTGCTTGTATCATCAGTTATCGGACACTCTCTATATATATATAATATAGTATGTACAATTTTGTATATTTTTTTTCTAGAATGAAGGATCAGGTAACAACAATATACCCCGCAGATGTAGTTTTGTTCGAAGGAATTCTAGTTTTCTACTTTCCCAAAATAAGAGACTTATTTCATATGAAGTTATTTGTAGATACAGACTCGGACACCAGATTAGCTAGAAGGGGTAATAAAAGCACATGCACGCATATATATAATATTTAAGTTATAAACAATGATGATCATGATGATAATAATAATAATAATAATAATGTTTATTTTAGTACCCAGAGATATAAATGAAAGAGGAAGGGATTTAGATTACGTATTAAATCAATACATGAATTATGTGAAACCGGCATTCGAAGAGTTTTGTTTACCTACAAAAAAATTTGCCGACGTTATTATACCTAGAGGAGCAGATAATACAGGTAACTATTTTTTTTATATATATTAAATATCAAATAAATACGATATTAAAAACAAATTAAATTCTTGATATGATAAAAAAATAATTATAATTAAAATTCAATTTTATTAGATGGTTAGACTATTTAGAGATATTTATTATTAGATTAATGATCATATTTTATTATTTAAATTTTGTTTGAAAATCTTTAACTATATATTTATTTTTAGTTAGTAAAATATTTTTTATAATAACTTAATTTTTGCAAAATATTACTTCAAACTGCTTTATCATACAATCATCCATCTTGTATCCGACATATATAAAAAATATTAAAGTATTAAAATTGTGTGTGATATTTTATTTGAAGTATATTTAAATAATTATTTTGTAAATAAGTTGTTGTATAAATTGTTCGGATGCAAGATTGGATTTTCAGAGCACTTATTATATTATATTATGTATTAATTACACATACTTCAGTAAATTTTGTTGCCCGTTATGGATGCTGCCTGGTGTGTAAAGATAATATTATTTTCAACTTATCGACGCGCTTTAATACATACAATTAAAGCAGAAAATTAATGGCATCTTCTAAAAGCATACATGGTTTTGGTTATTGTATGTTTGCAGTGGCAATAGATCTAATAGTGCACCACATCTGGGACATTTTACGCTTGAAAAAGGCTGAAAAATCAACCGGGCAGCATCCATACATCTGTCAGCATAGGCGTACTTTGGCTTCATCCGACACACTCAGCATATGATTTGAGAAAATAACACACGATGATATTGATTACATGCACTGCATCTTTTGCACTTAGTAAACTGCATATTTCTTACGCAGTAACCTCGCATTCGTTGCTTTTTTATACTTATTATGTTCGTTCTGTGCGTGTGTGAGTGTACGTGTAATATGTTACATACTACATACGCACTAGTTCGCTCATATTAAGTCAATGTTATGTGCTTATACTTGTCACTTTAGAAATGGTAATCATAAATTAACCTTAATACAACATATTTCTTTTTTTTTTTCTTTTTTTTTAAATATAATAAAATTTTGCATTACATTTGTAGCAAGTAATACTATTTCATAAACCATTTCTTTTACCAAACTAATACAATGGAGACAGGTATGAGAGTAAGTGAGAGAAAGAGAGAGAGAGAGAAAGAGAAAGAGAGCATTTCGAAATTTTTTATTAATGTTAGCTTTTATTTTACATATGGTATGTTGTATGTTTATATTACCGTCTAATAGATATATGCACGTTTGTATCTTTATAAAAGAAAAGCGTCCCAAGTATTAATATTTAGAAAGAGATATAGCTTTAAGTATTTTATACATATGTGTTCATGCTCATACAAATCGATATTATGCACTTTCGTTTGTAAAAATTTTAATATTTTTCCTTTAATCATGTCCATTCAATTTTTCATAATACAATTGATCATGAAAAGCGTAAATGTGCATAATTAAGTAACTTAATATTTAACAATTTCATATGTTAGGAGCATAATTTTACCTTTAATTTCATTATTTTAACAAGTATATATAAATATATACACACATGTACATTTAATAATTATTTTATTAGATACAATTTTATATATGTACTTAAAAAAAAATTTTTTATTTATATATTATATAATTTTATTCTCTTTTGGTAATTTACTTATTATACAGCTAAATAGTCGAATAGAAACAAAAAAAAAAAAAGATTAAAAAAAATAAAATAAAGAAATATATATTATTAAAAAGTACCACCTCGTTCTCAGTAAACGCAAATGTAAATTGAACAATATACATTGCATAATTTGATATACTTTAGATAAACGTGTATGTAATATAATATCATAATAAAAACATTAAAGAACATTTTTCAATTATTGAAGAAATAACCTTTAACCGTATATTGATTCGTTAAACCTTTGTTACAGTGGCAATAGATTTGATAGTACAACACATAAGAGACTTCTTAAGCAATCGTGGTAGAGTAACAATGGAATCTGAGAGTTCGATAAGCAGAACTGAAGGATTGTTCAAGAGGCCACATTAATGCTGATCATTTTAGTTTTTCTTTCAATACAAAAAATATTACAACATTAGGTTTTATTTTAGAATTGTAGAATTAAAAAGTTATAAAGTCTTTTATAAAAGAAGAAGAAGAAGAAAAAAAAAAGAAAATATTATTATTTTTCTGAAAAATATTTATAGTACTTTATAAAAGACGCTTGAAAATTTAATATATTATTATTATTATTATTATTATTATTATTATTTCTAAATTCAATCACAATTCATTGATTAAATATAAAACACTTTCTTATAATTTATTATATTTATATATAAATACATCTAAACAAGCGTTACTTATTATAAAGTTATTATAATATTGTTGTCTTGTTTGTTCAGACTTTATTTAATTGCATGTTATATTAAAGAAAAATTTAGACTTTTTCTTAATATTGAAAACGTCATATTTATTTCAAATAAAATTTTAAATATATTTATGGATAACAACATTGTTAAATATCAAAACGAACATTTGTTTTTATTTCAAATCTTAAACCTACACAAATCTTTTTAATTAAAATTCAAACTCTGGATGAAGACAAAATTCCCATCGAGACACGTTTTATAGATACATAATAAACAAATAATATATATAATTAATACACTAGCATCGATAATATAATCAATATAGATTCGAAAGTTCCACCTAATCGTCGATAGCGCGAAAATTTTACGAACTTAATTGGTATAGTTCCCGTATAGGGAGGAAAGGCGGTAGTGTATAACGTCGGTTATAGGATCCCTAACGTCGATACGCTAGCCGCGTCTTGCTACACGCGGTAGTCGCTACACCTAGTTTCCGTTAGCATATCGTTCGTTCTCCTATGCTTCTGTTTTCGTCCTAGTGGTTATGAAAGACTCGAAGAATTAACCTTGTCGAGTTATTGTGTTTGTTGTGATTATTGTAAAGTACGCGACAGAAATATTTAGAGTATTGAAAACCGATTATATATATAATTTAAACTGGCCGAGTGCTTTCTAATTTTTTCAAAATATTTTTCAATAGTTTAAAATTAAAGATAAATCGAAATGCCGCGTATAATGATAAAAGGTGGTGTTTGGCGTAACACAGAGGATGAGATTCTAAAAGCTGCTGTAATGAAATATGGAAAAAACCAATGGAGTCGTATAGCTTCACTATTACATAGAAAATCCGCAAAACAATGTAAAGCACGTTGGTTTGAATGGTTAGATCCAAGTATTAAAAAAACAGAATGGAGCAGAGAAGAAGATGAAAAGCTCTTACATTTAGCCAAACTCATGCCCACGCAATGGAGAACTATAGCTCCTATTGTAGGACGAACAGCAGCACAATGCTTAGAAAGATACGAATTTTTATTGGATCAAGCACAAAAAAAAGAGGAAGGAGACGATGCAGCTGATGATCCTCGTAAGCTAAAACCGGGTGAAATAGATCCTAATCCTGAAACAAAACCTGCCAGGCCTGATCCTAAAGACATGGACGAAGATGAATTAGAAATGTTGTCAGAGGCTCGTGCAAGACTAGCTAACACTCAAGGGAAAAAAGCTAAACGAAAAGCTCGCGAAAAGCAATTAGAAGAAGCACGCAGGCTTGCAGCTTTACAAAAGCGTAGAGAACTTCGTGCTGCTGGCATCACTGTGTCACAAAAAAATAAGCGCAAGCGTGGACTAAATTATAATTCTGAAATACCTTTTGAGAAACGTCCTGCTCCAGGATTTTATGATACTTCTAACGAACATATAGATCCACTTGCAATAGATTTTTCTAAAATGAGACAACAACAATTAGACGGAGATCATAAACAGGAGAAAGAAGAAATAGAACGTAGGAAAGATAAACTAAAGCTGAAGCAGCGCAAAGAAAATGATATTCCAATGGGAATGCTTAATAATGAAGAACCAATGATTAAAAGAAGTAAACTTGTTTTACCTGAACCACAGATATCTGATCAAGAATTACAGCAAGTGGTTAAACTTGGACGTGCATCAGAGGTTGCACGTGAAGTAGCTACTGAAAGTGGAATTACTCTATCGGATAGTTTATTAGCTGATTATTCTCTCCCAACAAATGTTGCTGTAACTCCCAGAACTCCAGCTGTGCAAGATAAAATTCTTCAAGAAGCTCAAAACGTTATGGCTTTAACGCATGTTGATACTCCATTGAAAGGTGGAATAAATACACCGTTAAATAATTCTGATTTTTCTGGCGTTGTACCTGTAACACCTGCTATTGCAACTCCAAATACTATTCTAGCAACTCCTTTCCGTTCTCAGCGTAATGATGGAACACCATTAAATTCGTTTAATACACCGGCATCTTCACGACAGCAAAATGGAGTTTTGGCAACACCAGTTCGTGATAAACTTAACATTAATCCAGATGATGGTATTGCTGGATCTGAAACACCGTTGATACAGAAACAAGCTAAAGAACAATTACGTGCAGGCTTAATAGCATTGCCAGCACCACGAAATGATTATGAAATAGTTGTTCCTGATGATGAAAGTGTAGATGAAAATACCTCTACTCCTGCAAATGACATAGTTGAAGATCAAGCTGATATAGATGTTAGACAACAACAAGAATTACTAGAACAAAAGAAAAGGGAATTAGCTCGTAGATCACAGGTTATACAACGGGATTTGCCAAGGCCAGTTGACGTTAATATGAATATTTTGAGGCCTTTCGTGGATACTTCACTAACGGATATGCAACGAGCAGAAGAGCTAATTAAAAGAGAAATGATTACAATGATGCAATATGATGCACTTCAAAATCCTGTACAACAGAATAGAAAAAGTTCTTCCAACTCTTTAGCTCAAGCACAAGCGTACCTCGAACAACATCCTTATATAAATTTTGAGGAAGAGGAATTGGATGCAGCGAAAAAGTTACTCACAGATGAAATGAATGTTGTTAAGGATGGTATGGCACATGGAGATTTAAGTTTAGATGCATATACAACCGTTTGGGAAGAATGCTTGTCGCAGATATTATATTTGGAAACACAAAAACGGTATACGAGAGCAACCTTAGCCTCCAAAAAAGATAGAGTAGAAGCTTGCGAACGAAAATTGGAAGAAAATCGGATGCACATGACTGGTGAAGCTAAAAAAGCCGCTAGAATGGAAAGGAAATTAAAAGTCTTAACAGGAGGTTATCAGGTAATTATTTAATGTATATAT
>NW_015149069.1:181097-232551 GCF_001465965.1 Polistes dominula | reverse complement strand
CATTAGCTATTGTTATTTGTTCTATTAGTGTTTTTAGATCTTCGTTTCCTGTGTTTTCTTTTTTCTCCTCTATTGTATCCAAAAAGTAGTTTTTAAATTTCATATTTCCATACTCATCCATATAAACCTTTTTTAATTCTTCTGACAAACGTATCCATAATTTTTTCTTCTCGTGTCTCTTGGTCGATTTTTTCAAACTTGCAAACACGCTTTTTTAGCGTTTCCTTAATTCGGTATGCTGACTTATATTCTGATATTCCTCAGGTAGGACATATATTTCCCCATTTTCTGTCTTAATTGTAGTTATAATCATAATRTTTGTTTTTGATTCTGTTGGAGAAAGTATCACCTGAAATTCAAACTATAGTTTTTCCATTTTCTTTTTGTTCTATAGAAATTGTCGTTTTATAAGACCAGAATAGGAGTGGTTCAAACAAGACGATCAAGAATAGCACAAAGTGTTGTTCTGAAACGAATTTATTTCTATGTCAACCTTATTTTCCTATATACAATATTTACAAAATGAACAATATAATATTACCTGAAACGAAAAACGACAATTATGTCTATTCTTCACTTTTAGCACTCACTTTCTTAGTCCGTTAAATCTATCTATCTTCTTTAAGTATTTAATCTGATTTGTGTATGTAACGTCTTTTCTCTCTTATTTATATATCCCATCTGATACATATACGTTACGTCTTTCCTTTGTCTCTTTTGTTTGTATATCCAATCAGGTTTATACACATAACGCCTTTCCTACTACCTTCTTACTCATGAAAGCGCGCGTAATCACAACGGAAGAAAGTACACTTTCTTTACATATATAGTTAAATATAAAATGAATTATAAATATATGATAAAAATATTAATAATTGGCATAAGTTTTAATCTTAACATGTTTGTTTTTTCAGACCAGGGCACAAGTATTAATCAAACAATTACACGATTTATGCGAACAAATAGAACAAGCCCATTTGGAGCTTTCGACATTTAAATTTTTACAAAATCAAGAAGAAGCAGCAGTTCCAAGAAGAGTCAATGCACTTATTGAAGATGTTAACAGACAAACTGAACGTGAACGTATATTACAAATGCGATATGCACAATTGCAAGATAAACTTCAGCAATGTTAATTATTACAATTGTATTTATCTTTAAACATAACATTGTACAGTTTACACGTTATATAAGTATGTTTTAAACTTTATTAAGTGTGAAAGGTCATTGTGTGAATGTTGCGTATGTAAATAGTTGCATGTGACGTATTCATATTAAAATTATTAAATTACTATATATATCTTCTATTCTTCTTTCTTCAAAATAGGCAAACAATTGCCTGTTTCTCATCGCGACTCGCCAGGCGAGTTATCGGAATCCTTTGAGCCTTTTCTAGGTTTTTTACGTCGGACAGGAGGCTAACTTAACCTTTCAGAACCCTCATCCTTTATCCGGGCTTGGGACCGGCAACATAACCAAACTGAGCTATCAGTCCACCCAATGATCATGCAGGTGGATTAAAGTGTTAACTGTTTTTCAAGCGGGTCACACCCATCTAAAGTACTAACCGTGCCCAGTGCTGCTTTACCTCAGTTATCGAGAACGAGATCTTGTGTTCTTAGCACGGCTATGGCCGTTAACGTACTTTACGTTCGGTACTACTATATATATAGTTTTTATTGTGATATTTATGTTTAATTATTTTGTTTTTTTTTAGTAGTTTTCTATAAGTGTAAGTTTAATTCACTCATTTAATAATTACAAGTATAAATGTACAAACCTAACCTATAGCTTATCGTTTGTTTACAGACTTATTGCCTTTTATCAAATCAAACCTAATTAAATCTTTCTTATTGAATTTATAATAATTTTTTTGTGTAACCTGTTCTATTTTAATATAAATTTTTAATTATCATTAAATATAGTTCATTTTTTTCTGTATTTGATGCAATTCATTATTTCATAATTATTTCAATGTTTCAATATTTCGCGCGCAATCACGTGACTACACGAGTTCCTGTCCCCCAGCAATCTACATGGCGCGTCCCTCCTATAGGGTCTCTACTAGGTACTACTAGGGATCTTATAGGAGGGATGCGCCATGTACATTGCTGGGGGACCGGAACTCGATTTTGCGCGCGAATGATTCAAACATTGAAATAATTATGAAATAATGAATTGCATCAAATACAGAAAAAAAATGAACTATATTTAATGATAATTAAAAATTTATATTAAAATAGAATTGGTTACACGAAAAAATTATTATAAATTCAAGCGGTCCCCCAAAATTTTCAGCCAATGGCACATGAGCTGAATATGAATGGCGCATCCCTCCTACAGGATCCCTAGGTACTACCTACTACATCCACCTACTGGTGGATGACACTACAATATACTATAGCATCTAATTGGATAGTCCGATTGTAATTGTGGGATAGGTCGTTATATTTCAAATCAGTTGACGTTTTTCTGTTTTTCCATGCTCTCCTAATAATTGTGTGTTCTTATATGTATATCCACGGAGGCTAGATATAAATAAAGAGAACAATCGACATGGGAAATTGTACAGTCAAGGCGTTTAGTAAAAAAAGGACAGATCATTTTTGCAAATACGCTGCTAGGCTTCGGTTATGTTCGCTAATGTCAGGTTTATAACGTCATGGCGTCATAGTATTTACTTCGTACTGCGACTAGGTAAGATAAAATTGAATAGATTTACACAATAAATTGACGATAATATCTTGGGAATAATTGTAAAATAATAACAAATTTTTTCTGATTGCTATTTTTAACGTTAACACATTGCGTACGGCGCTCTGCTCGTACGACACGTCACACGGCCCGCAGCATTTTTGCTCGCTCTAAAAACATTTTATACGATACATATATTCACTTTTTTTTCGTCTTGTCATATCTCCTGACCTTATCGATCAGATCGATTCAATGTGTTAATTATAAGATTTTAATGACGATCGTAAATATCGCAAGAGTTCCAAAATGAGGGGACAGATCTTTTGCTACTAGAGCACATTAGTGTGGCTAATGTCAGATTTTAAAAACTATTGTCGCGGAAATGTAATGTATGATGTGTACACGGCATATATGTAATACTCCTAAATGGACAATTGATACGGGAAAGAATGTCCCAACATTACGGTGCCGACAATGTTTATTTTCTCTCTCTTCCAAAACACTTTGTCCAATCTGCTCATGCTTGAAATTTCTCTAAAATATCAGTAGTGGGGACATAAACTGGAGAATAATTTTGTGGTTAAAATTGTGTTTACAGTATTATTCATTATTATAATTCAGAAAAATAATCCTCAATTTTTATTTTCATTTTTTTTTATCTTCATAAATAAAATAAAAAGTTATTATAAAAATATATTTTATTTGAATTATTCGACGTTGTCCTATATGCGCACAAAGGATGCACAGAACTGAGCTGGAAGCTCGGAGGAGCTAGGATAGGACCTATCTATTCTAATTTTGAATTTAGCCAGCAGATAGCGTATTCAAGTGCTAGAGATCCCAATAGGAGTATTACATATATATGGTAGTCACATGTTTGTGTTTGTGTTGTTTTTACTGTTTATTTTTAAATTTTGTTACAATGGCCAGTGATAAAATGAGATGTATTTTTGCAAAGGGAAAAATGATAAAATCGCGTATGGCAGATAATTAGCAATGATAAAAGTGTCTGGTAATAAAAAATTTATGTTTGGTAAATCTATCTAAAGTCAATAAATAGAAAATTAGGCTTCTTAAAATTTTTTTAAAATCTAGGATTATTACCTGTACAGGTAGGATGCGCACTATTAAACACAATCACTACTGCCAGCCAGGTAGCCCAGGTAGCTCTAACCGAAAGAGCAAGAAGAACGACATATAAAAAAATCAGCTGACCTGAAATTATTGTTTTCCCGATGTTGCTAGCTCCCGTACTATATATATTATTCTGGAAGTGGATCCTTTTACTGTTGGTAAATAAGATTCATAATTTCCTTTCCTTTCCAAAGGATGTAGCTCATTTTTGATATAAATATATGAAAGAAAGTAAGAAGGCTGCTGTCTGTATATATCCGTATGTCTGTCAACACATATTGTAAAATGGAAAATAATAGTAAACTCCGTAATATTGCTTCGACAAGTGGAAGGAAAAAGCAATTAGATATTGTTACATCTGATATTGATACAGATAGCGACTGCGAGGAAATTATTTGTCCTGCTGGGAAGTTGCGTAGAATTTTATTATATGATAGTGAAGAAGAAAGTAACAGTGAAGATTGTGAACCTAATTTTACATCTGAAGAATGGATATGGGAAGACAAGGAAAACAATAGCAAAATTTGGCAGTATTCACGAATTCCTGGAATGAACATAGAAATGACAGAAGAAACCACAGCTTTGCAAATGCTAAACCAAATTTTATCAAAAGACTTTTGGAATATCATTGTTACAGAAAGCAATCGTTATGCGAGTCAAACAATAGGAGACACAGCCCGAAAAATAAAAAAATCTGAGGAAAAATGGAGGGATACGAATATTGATGAAATTCAAGCTTATTTTGCGTTATGCATCTTGATGGCACAAGTAAGAAAGTTAAATGTCCAATCCTATTGGTCAAGAAAAAGTATTATTGAAACTCCCATTTTTGGAAAAACAATGCCATTACTAAGATTTATGCAACTCTCCCATTTTTTACATTTTTCCAATAATGAAGTTGTGGATAAAAATGATCGTTTGTGTAAAATACGAAATATAATCGATTATCTCAATGAAAAATTTACGAGTATTTACACTCCCGAAGAATATGTGTCATTAGACGAATTTATTATGAAATATAACAATCGAATGTCATATAATGAGTACAAGTCGTCAAAGAGAGTACGTTTTAGAATAAAATTTTATAAATTGTGCGAGTCTAAATCAGGATATTGTATCAAATTTCAAACATACACAGGTCAAGATAATATGAATAATTCAATCACCAATTCTTCCGAAAATGTTACCATGTTCATGTGCACACCAATATCTAATTTCGGACACACCTTGTTTTTGGATGATTGGTTTTCTTCGCCAAATCTATTTCAAAAACTACAATCCATAAAAACTAATGCCATAGGAACAGTTAAATATAACAGAAAGAATATGCCAAAAGATCTCGCAACGATACAGCTAAAACAATCAGAAGCTATTTCAAGATCGTGCAAGGGTATTTTAGCTGCAAAGTGGAAGGACACAAAAGATATATATTTTTTGTCCACAAAACATAAAAAAATTGAAATGATGGAAGTGGAAAAGAAGAGCTGTAAAACTAATAACATCGTTAAAAAGCCCAATATCGTTTTAGAGTATAATGATGGCATGGATGGGATAACTCTCCAAGATAGCTACTTATCTTCTTTTTCACTAATGAGAAGATACGTGAAAAGTTATAAAAAAATATTCTTTTGCTTAATGGATATTGCACTTTTCAATGCTTATGTTTTATTTACAAAAACATTGAATAAATCAAAAAACAAAAAATTCACGTTTTACCAATTTCGATTAGATGTAGCGCAACAAATTTTAGAAAGTGTATGTATACCTGAATACATAAATCGTGGCAGACCGTCTGCTGGTGACGTACCAAAGCGATTACAATCAAAATGTTGGGGTCATTTCCCAAGAATAATTCCACCAACAGAAGCTAAACAAAAACCTCAAAGAAGATGTAGAGTCTGTACCAAACATAAAAAACGCAGCGAGACTGTTTGGGAGTGCAAGAAATGCCTTGTGGCATTACATGTTCCAAATTGTTTTGAAATTTATCACACACAAGTAAATTATTAACCCATTAGCTGCCACGATCCCCATTTTTGGATTTTGGAAGTACTCGGCGCCAAAAATATGATAACTTTTATGATGACTTTTGTTGTTATAAGTAAAGGTTTTAAAAAACTAATTTTTTTTTTTAAATAATTTATACAGAATTCGAGTAAATTTTTATCTTTGCTATTTCTACCAATAACAATCATTTTGAGATACTTCTTAAAGTGGAAGAACACCTGAAAATATCTGTTTTTTGAAATAAACACCGTTGATTAGATATATTTAGAGGAATCTACTATTCTTTGTTATTTAGACGATAAAATTAATATTTAGTTCTTTCTTTATTTTATTTCCTGTTTAAATACGCTATCGATCTTAATGAAACGAAGCGCGATGAAAACCGTTGTGCAGTATCGGGCCCTTCGGGTGGTTTCAGATTTCTAAGTAAACACATGCGACACATAAAAAGAAACGATATTCCGTTGTTTAAAAACAAAGTTCTTTTATGCATGATTTCCACGCGTATTTTATCAGTCAGTTTATCAGTCAGTCAGTCAGTCAGTCGGTCATATATTCATAATTCTTTTGTATACTGTATTTTTTGTAACCACGCCGCTTTTTGTAAACTTATGTAAATACCGCTCAACATCATTATAATTTAATAAACTATCATATATTTCATCATCATCAGTTATTTCTCTCTATCTGAATCCCACAGTTAAAATATTTCCTTTCTTGCCAGCTTATCTGGCGATAAAATAGAGATAGAATCATTGCTATAGTACAGCAATAAATGAAAAATACAAAGGCAATATAACAATAGTAATCGATGTCGTTCCACACGATCATTCTGATGTTCAAACAAAGTATATTCTGAATTGGTTTCCTTATCTAGGGAAAGATGAAACACGAGCAAAATCACAACCTCTTAGTGAATATGTCGTTCTTATGCTTATCGAACCATATACTATGAAAGGAAGATGTGTAACGACTGACGATTTTTTTACAAGTTTACCGCTTGCATTCAAATTGCTTTCAAAAAAGAACATATTTGTTGGTACTATATGTGGCAACAAAAAAGAATTGCTAGAAATTTGTAAGGCAAAGAAGGATACCATGACTCGTTTTTCATCATTGTTGTATAGATCAAACGAGATTATTTTTACAATTTATAAAAGTAAGCCGAAAAAGAAAGTGTGACGTTCCGCCACGAATCGTCTACCTAAATTTTTCGCAGTGATGTAAATCCAGTTGCGCGGGACATCATTCCAGTAGTTGGCATAAATAACAATAGAAACAATTACATAAGTAGTACACATAAGAGATTAATCATTACTTGCATTACTCGATATTCCATTCTTCATATTGAAATGAACTATTGGAAGGATTGTCCCCCGCAAGGCACATACCGGAACCTTAAATTATCTTCTGGAGAGCCTAGTTCCTAGAACAAAGAATACCATTCTTCCCTCAGTGTCGCACGTGCCTGTTTGAAACTCCAAGGTCACGTATAGAATCCGAAACTGCACTAAGATTTTCATTGCATCAATATCCATTGCCTCAGGAATATTTCCTTTTGAATAAAGTTTTAACCAGTGTGGAAACGTAGCTAACGAATAAACAAATATCGAGGAAAGGAATTGAATATGAGAATCGTCGTCTGTAAGACTAAAAAGTTTCAATAGCCACCAACGTTCTCCAATTCCCTTATATGGACCCATTGGCTATCTCAAAACTTTCACTAACGCATAGGTGTAAGGACACGCCTGTCAAAGTCACGTAGGACTAACGGAAATCTACTCCTGGAATATTCCAGAACAAAAGACAATTCTTAATAACTATCGCACTAAGCCAATGAAGCTCGCGAAACTATGTGTATAACCAAACGCATGATTAAGTATGTAAACCCTAGATATAATCGAGAGTAATGAATATGTTATCCTGTTATAGAATTGTATTGGAATATAATTGATTTAAAGATAATAAAGCGTAATTATATAATCAAAGGATGATAAAATGTAATTGACTAAGAAATGTCGAATTGTAATAAGGAACCAATATGGATTCCATCGAATTGTCGAATATATAATAAGTATTAGAAGGATAGAAACTCATATATGTATGATAATCTAAGATATAGAAGAATAACATATGCATGTATTAGTAGTCCGAAACGATATAAGAATCTTCTAGAACAAAGATGCATAGGAAGCTTGGGCCAGCTAAAGTTAAAGAGTGGGGATACCAAAGCTACCCCTTCCACGAAGGACCTCTTGGGGCTATATAACCCAGAGGACATCGCCCTCGCAGTCACTTACGACTTTGTGCATTTACGACTTCGGTCACTTATTAATTTTGACAGTTCAGTTCATTCGTCTCACTAATAACTTATTAACTTTTCTCGCTCGCTACCAGCTTTCCTTCTATTCGATTACTCGAGTATTATTTGAACTACTTATTCAAGTCAATTCAATTATAGATTTAGTTAACCGGTATATAATTATATTTGTCTCTTGAATTATTGTGTTTGTTCAACCTTCAATTGGAACGAAGCAGTCCAAGCCTCCTGCGCATCTCCAGATCAAAAACCTCCATTGTACTACAAGCTGTAAGTCATAAACATTTATTATTTTCATTAAAACCATTGTTAATCACAGCTGCGGTTACCAATATTTCTCCTTTCAACCAAACCTTCCTCAATTCACCCCTTTACTGTACGTACTTTGTCATATTTTATCACTATTTAAATCGGGAAAACGAACCAGCCTGGTCCAGGTTAAACTCGGTGAAAACAGAGTGACCATAAACAGGCATTACTTATACTACTTAACTAAACTCGTCCTCTAGGACGTAACAAAAGCTTTTATATTGAGTTCTAAACATAAATCTATTAAAATTGACAGAAGTAAAAAAAACTTACCCGAAACGATTGAATATTATAATAAAACTAAATTTAGTGTAGATATTACAGACTAAATGGCAAAGAAATATAGTATAAAATCAGGATCTAGAAGATGGCCGCTCCAAGTATTTTATAATATTTTAGATTTAGCTGGCATAAATGCCTGTATCTTATATAAGGAAACCACAGGTGAAAAGATATATCGACAAGACTTTATATTTTAATTAGAGCGTGAACTTGCCAAAGAAAATGTAAAATCAAAAATGGAGCAACGAGATACTAATGTTCAAGGTATTTCAACAATCTCATCTTCTTCACGTATTAGGTCACTTATCAGAGCATCTCCCCTTACCTGTCCTTTTGACATAGTTACATTTTTGGAGCGACATTCTCTTACCCAGTGTCGAGGTTTCCCACGCTAATGGCATTATCCAGGTTTGTAATTGCTTCTGTACTGTTTATTTTGATTTTGAATATTCTTATTGC
Source organism: Polistes dominula (assembly GCF_001465965.1). Next base: position 223,346 of record NW_015149069.1, on the reverse strand, counting down.
CATACTTGTTGTCTTGACCATGACCTTGTGTGTAAAGATCCGACATTAAAGCGTTTTTGTTGCTTTCTTCCCTCTGATTCAGATGCATTTCCTCTATTGACAATCTTGATATTAGATTTATTTTGTACGTTGGTCTTCAGGCGTAGATTCCCAAGCACTCATGAAATGGTCAAAGCCTTCTGGAAGAGTTAAAAGAATTTTTATCATCAGCATCTTATCATATATATTCTCACCCATGACGTTTAGTCTGTGTGCTATATCCTCCAGTTTCGAGACGTGTGTTGCTATATCATCCTCTGGATGTTTAGTGATCGTATACCATTGTTGCTGTAATGCATGTATTCTAGTTTCCGATTTTTTTCGTAGACTGCAATAAGTTTATACCACATGCTTTTAGAATTATCACAGTTAATGATATGCATCTTACCCTGTTCAGAAATGGTAGTAGCAATTATCTTTTGCGCTTGCATTTGCATCCAAAACTTCTGGTACCGCTTTACCTTTTACAATATCCCAGCTATCACAAGACTTTAGTAAAATTGTCACCTGGAATTTCCAGAGGTTCCAATTATCAATACCTTCCAATTTTTTTATCCTTGCCAATTCATGCTCCATATTTGCGACTTTTGAGGCTATTTTTCTCTTTTGCACTAAGGCTGGAATTTCCTCAAAGCACACAGAAAACGTAAATCTTTAAGCACACACTGGACCCATAACCTGTTAATTTATGTGGTTATATGGGATAAAATAGAAAGAATTACTTTAATAATATCGGATATTAAAACTATGAATATATGTGCTGGCTATAAGAAACATGTTTGTGGTAAATGTACATTGAAAAAAATGTCTTTATGTAAAAATTGTTGTGATCAAAATAATAACTAAGCCTAAATAAAAAACAAATAATAATACTACCTTTTATGTAAATAGGTATATATATATATATATATATATTACGTAATTGCAATATTAAAATAAAATATATTTTATTTTCATTAAAACTGTTGGTAGTTCTAGTGTTAACGTGTACTTTAGATGTCTAAAAACAATATGCACTTGGTCCCAAAGCAAAAAAAGATTTGAAATATGTCAAAATCTTGGTTTTACCGAAGCAGTGAGAATGTGACACTGTAGCGCTTATCAAATCGTAGCGGACGGCACCGCACCGTGAAGTTAAATTGTAGGTTAAGTGGTTAAGTAGCAACATGCCGTCAAATAATAAGTGTTATTATTCTGGATGTAATAATACAAAAAAATCACGACCTGATTTGGTATTTCATCGGTTTCCCACAGATAAAGAAAAGTGAGTATTAATTTTGTTAATAAAATTACAATTAGTTAATATCTAACTTTTATACTTGGAATAAATATTATTTTATTTTAATGTTAGATTGTTAATATGGATTCAATGTTCCGGTCATCAAGATGATAATGAAGCTGACGATTCACAATGGAATCATCGCTTGATTTGTTCAAACCATTTCAGTCAAGAGGATTACATGCCAGGATGCAGACCAATTTTAAATAAAAATGCAGTACCCAAGGATTTCGAGGAGTTACACACAGTAGTGATTAATAATAATATAAATAACGATATTAATGATTATAACGATGACACTGATAATGTAAATAATACTATTAATTCACGATTGAATTTTGACATTAATTGTGACAGTAATGAATGTCCAAATTCATCTGACGAGTTTCAAGAACATACAAATAGTAACAATGATATTGATAGAGAATCAATTATAATGAAAGATCTTGATAATGCACGTTTAATTATTAAAAAACTACGAAGAAGAAATTGTGCATTACGACAAAGATATGCTCGTTTAATACGTAAAAAACCCCCCAAAAAATGGAATCATTTACATCTACTTTCATTGGCAAGGACAGTAATTAAAAATAAAAAAACATTATTTATAGTAGAAATGCAAATTAGTCATTTGAAAAAAAAAAGTTGGTCGGATGTTGAGAAAAATTTGGCTCTTTCCCTTTATCAATTAAATTCAAAATGTTATAAATTTTTGCGAAATGAATGCAATATGGCTTTGCCATGTGTTACTCTCATTCGTAAATGGATAAATGAATTGCAAACATTCTAGCGTTATAAATAAGAATGTTTATATTTAAAATATTTGTAGTCTTTTGTTAAAATGTAATATATTATAGTCTAATTTAATTTTTTAATTAAAAAAGAAAAAAATTGTATTTGTACTAATTAAGACATAAGAAGTTATATTTTTTTAGCATAACAAAAGAAAAATAATTCCAAAAATCTTATCACACGTGCCAATATTATAAGAATTTGTAAAACAATAAAATAAAGATTATTATTATTATTATTATTATTATTATTAACTGGTGTTATAGGAATTGTAAAGTTCATTGCTGCAAATATCAAATTCCGTCCAAATTGTTATTGTGTCGTTGACTGTACTTCAGTAGGAGAGTGTGTATGTGTGTATGTCATATGTGTATATGTGTATATCAGTGGTTCCCAAAGTTTTTTGTCCTACTGCTTGCCTTTCCAGAAAAAATATTACTTAGCGCCTCTCTGAAAATTAATTTTATGATTTTCCTTTTTTTTTTTTTTAGTAACTCAAAAAGAATTCATCCCTCCCCCTAAATGCACCTGTGCTGTGGCCATCACCGCCCATAAGGGGGCGATATCGCCCACTTTGGGAACTACTGGTGTATATACAGCCAGCCCTCGACTTTCGCATATTCTACTTTCGCACATTTTTAAAGATGCAACTGTTGAATACTCTACAATCAGATGTCCCCTCTCAGGGGACATCAAACTATCCATCAGATTACAATGTTGTTCGGATAAACAGTTTCAGTCTTGCATTAGAGTGTGCGTTAACGTGTTGTGTGTTTTGCTAATTTATTTGTTTAAGTTTAAATATTTCGCCCTTATAAATTGATAAACATGAGTCAGAAACGGAAAAACTGCAGTGTTGATACAAACACAAAGAAATTAAGGACTCATAAACTTCATACGATTGAGACAAAAATGGAAATAATTAAACGTTCTGAAAACGGTGAATCTTTTGCTTCAATTGGACGTTTGTACGGTGTAAACAGATCTACAATATGTTCAATTTTGAAAAACAAGAGTAAAATTAAGGAATACGTTCAAAACTGTGGAAATGTATCTTCAAAGATTGTTTCCAAAAGACACGGCATAGTGATGGATGAAATGGAAAGATCTTTGTCATCATGGATCTATGATCAACATCAAAATAATGTCCCTCTGAATTTTTCAATTATTAAAGCTAAGGCTCTTAGTTTGTATGAAGATTGGAAGACTAAATTAAATGAAGATTCTAACAGGGTATTTCAAGCAAGTAATGGCTGGTTTGACAAATTTAAAATGAGATATCCTTTACATAATATTATACAACTAAACTTGGATGTCAACAAAGAAGATATTAATGAGTTGATTGAATCTCACTCAACACTGTTGTCAAATGAATACTTAATTGAGCAACAATTGAGTAACAATGAAATACACAATGAAAGTGAGGAAGCTGATAAAAACGTAAAGACTTTGACAATTGAAAATATGAATGAAGCCTTCATGCATCTTGACAAATTTTTGACTATCATGGAAGAATGTGATCCCAATGGAGAACGTATATCTCAAGTACGTAGGACAATTGAGAAAGCCACAGCATGTTATAGAAATCTTTATCAAGAAAAGAAAAAAATGGGTGGTATTCAACAAACTCTTGACAACTTATAAAGAAAACATCCGAAAACACTTAAAACACGCCTCTTTAATTTTATTATGTATACATATTGATAGATAAATACTTTAAAACACAGTTTTTAGTGCATATTTTTTTACATCTCTCTACTTTCGAATATTTAACATTCGCACATACTTTCAGGAACTAATTATGTTATGTGCGAAAGTTGAGAGCCTACACATAGAAACTCAAGTCCACTTATTGCGTAACCACATTCATCTTAGTTACTAACCTGACCACCAGTCAGCAATATTAAATAGAATATCGTATTCTTTGACAGTATTGTACCGTCATCGTGTTAAATACTTACTATCGTCTACTAGTGGTTACGGTGCATAACTAAAATTAATTTGCTAGATAAAAAACTGGACTTGTAAGCTTCTATGTACTTCTGTATTCTTTGTTTGAGTATATGAACAAATGAATAAACTGGACAAATGAATTTGCGTTACCGATTGGCAGCACTTTTCCACTAATATAATCACGAATATAATGATCGTGGTTGGAGAAGCTATTTCCTATAACCATCGCGAGATGTCACTGGGACTACTGACAAGAGCGCCATAATATGTTCTTACGATTACAATAATTTAGCTTACACGTAAGAATACTAGAGGCGCTGTAAACAGTGTAAAGTGACATAAGGTTAATACACGGGACTGTCGTTTGATAGTAATTGCTGCAAACATATCTTTTTACATATGATTAACATTTAGATACTTTTGTAATAATTAACATTAATTTATATACGTCTATACATATACATATAAATATATTTATATTTATATACACATATAGATATATAGGTTGCGTACCATACAAAGTACATATACACATATATATATTTCTAGTGCTCGAGCATACTATACGTATATATGTGTTTGCGCGTGTGCGCGGATCGCGTTTGTATGTGTTATTATTGTACGTGTATGTATGAACAATAATGTGAGTTTGGTAAAGTAAATCGTGTGTTCGTGTACTGATTTTCATTGCAAGCTAAATTGTCCGTCGTGTTGGTATACTGTTTTTATTAATGACGTTTCAAGTGTAATATATAATTAAGAATAAAATGGGTGTTGGCCTTAAACCATTAGAGTTTACCGATTGCTTAACCGATAGTCCGTATTTTCGAGAAAATCTACATTATCATGAACGTGAATTGGAAAAAACAAGTCAGCAGATTAAACGTCTCATCAAGGAGGTCAAAGATCTACTGTTAGCCGCTAAGAGTAAGTTACGTTTCATAGTGTATGAACGCGCATATTGTTAATGCACGTATGCAACAGCTGCTACTTTTTCGTTTCTTTGTAATATACAATTATGACAATTTATCATTCTTAATTATTTAACAAATAGTATTATCTTTCACTTCTTTTTCTTTTTTTTTTCTACCAATCACATTAACATTTATTATCTTTCTATATCTTTCTATTTCCCTCTCTCTTTCTCTCTCTGTTGTTCACTTATAATGTTTCTTTCATTTGATAGAAAATTACTATATACAGGGTGGCCAATAAAAATAGTCCAATATTTTAATGACTTATAAAGTACTTATCAATAAAAGTAAAAAATACTTAATTAACATGAGTCCTAAAATTCTCAACCATTTTGATGTAAAATTAATTTTTATTATTAATATTGTAAGCAAGTATTTTTTGACGATGTATTGAATGTATATATAGAGGAATTTGCTTAGAAACACATTTCATGATTGTAAAGATAAATTTACAATTTATTGACATTAAAATGTCAATAAATATTACTTCTTAAATGTAAATATAATATTTATAAATTATATTCGATATGTCTTCAATTTCAATTTAAATAAAAGTTTTAACATATGTTTTTAAATATTCCTTGTGTGTGTGAATTAGTGTATTTCTAAGCCAATTTTTCTGTGTACATTTTCAATGTGTTGCTTAGAGACTCGATTACAATATTAAATGATCATGTATAAAAAAAAAAGTTTATTTACATTAGAAGAATTAATATTATAACTTTTATAAACAATTATACCATCCGATGATACTACGTTAATGTTATATGAAAATTATTGAACAAATGTCGGTGATACCGTATCTACTGGTATTGCATTCAAAACTATCGAACAAATACAGATGTTACTTTGTTCGTGTCACATTGAAAACTATCGAACAAATGTTTAATGTCAAACGTCATTTAATGCCAACATCAAAATCTTAAATAGATATTTTTTACTCCTCTTAATACGTATTACAAAACATTTAAAATATTGAACTGTTTTTTTTTATACCACCCTTTATAAAATATTTATTATCTCGTAGCATGCGTAGAATAATATTGAACAATTTGTAAAATAATCTTTCTTATTTCTGTTAATAAAAATTGGGTTTTTTTTTCTTGTAATCCCATATTGTTTATAGATCAAGAGATATTAACACTAGATATACCAGATCAGTCATTTTGACTGGTCCGGTCATTTTAATTCAAAATTTCTACTTCATGTAACATTTGATTTCTGTAAATAATTAAGCGTTTTGTTATTTAAAAATGTCTATAAATCCATTTATCTATTAAAATTATTATCGTTAAACATTTTTTGTTATTTTTTAAGAGTAAATAAAGACTGCAAGCTTAAAAAAACATTTTTTTTTTTTGATACACCAGTCATTTTAACTAGTGTGGTAGAAATAGGTATATTGAAAATGGTGGTATATCTAGTGTTAATTTAAATGTGGTTTCTAGCGCTTGAAAATAACATATATATATATTTTTTTGTTTTATATTTCTTCTAATGAATTTAATCTCTTTATAAATTTTCTATGTAATTTTCTATCTAATACGCATGGAATACAATTTGACATAAGATTGTGATGGTTTTGTAGATTTATCCCGAGCCCAGCGAGCATTTTCTAAAACACTGCAAAATTTTAGTTTCGAATGTATCGGAGAAACACAAACCGAAGATGAAACTCACATATCGCAAAGTTTAAAGGAATTTGGTAAACTGATAGCATCAATAGAGGATGAAAGGGACCGCATGGTATGCACAATATATATAAATATTCAATATATAATATAATACAAAGTTAATATAATAAAATAAATATAATCAATGTGATATCTAATCTCATAACTTGTAACTTTATTCAATTGTATTAAAGAACAGGTAGCATACGATTATTTAGTAAATATGTATTATTAAGGAATACATTTTACACGAAGAATACATCATTGAATATCTTTCCAATTGATTTTATAAATGATACGTATAGTTAAAACCATTTATAACGTTTTCAATCTATACGTAAACTGACTTATTTTTTATACATATATACATATTAATATTATTTCTTATATTATTATTATTATTATATTATTATTATTATTATTATAAAAAAAGTTCTTTTATTATTTTATTCTAATTAAAAAGATTTTAAAAATGACATATTATATATAAATATAATAATAACAAATTTGTGATATGTTATGTTTCTATATTGCTCTCTGTTTTATTCCATTTGTTCTTTCTAATTGCACCTTTGTTTATTCTTTGCTTGCATACACTCTAGAGTGAAAATCAACTGTGGGATCCCGTTGCAGCGTATATTAATTAATTCATTCGGTCAAATTATGACGTAAGAAATACATTCGATACATTCTTGGAGAAATTTTTGTATTCGAATATTGTGAAATATATTATACGTATAGATTTAGGATTTGTAATATTGTACATGATGATTTGTTTTTTTTTTTGCATGTCGAGTGTCATATATAAAGCACATACGAAAAGAGCACAAACATTGTGGTATATGCTAGAGACTTCTCTCTCTTTCTCTCTCTTTCAAGGAATCTAATTTTTTGGTTATACTTAACTAACATAAATGAACTGGAAATATCAATAATAATTGTATAAAACCTCTAGCAAAATCACATTTGATAATTTTCTTTAAATATCAATTAGTTTATTTATAATTCAAAATTGAGATAGTTGGAGATTAGCCCCACATAGCTGTAGAATACTGTAAACTCTGTCTTTTCTACTTTTTATTCAAAAATTCATACAATAAAAAAATTGTTACTATATAGTTACTAGACGTAGTGGCATATATACCTATAACGGGGAAAAACATTTTATATATATGTTACTAATTTATCTTTTTTTTTTAAACAGGCATAACATTTTTATTTACATATGATGTTTATCAATTTGTTAATATTATTTTAGAAATATTATATTTCAAGGACAAGTATTATGATAAAATATGTAATCTTCAAAAGCACGATATTATATTATTAATATATCATTTATATTATTTTATCTTCATTTAAATTGCGTTTTTCTTTTTTTTTTTGATATTTATTATTTCTTTTTGGCAATATATTATTTTTTTCAGCTTGAACGCGCTTATGATCAAATTATACTTCCTTTGGAAAACTTCAGAAAGGAACATATTGGCGGTGTTAAGGTAGATATTTTTTCTTTTCTTTTTTTTGTTTATTCTTTAAAATATTAAATTTCATACCTTTTCATTATTTTTCTTTTTCTGACATTATAAATTAACACACTATCGTCGGGAACGTCGTGAGCGGACGAAAATGAGCGAATTATGAAAGCAGTGCATTTTTTAGAAAACATGTTATATCTTCACATCTAATAGTAGGATTTCAATGAAATTTGAAAAATAGGTATCAAATAGTATTTCGAAGATGTAGAAAACTTAAACTTAATGCTATCAAAATCAATCAACTGAATTTATGCTACTTTGTAAGCACAAAACTTACAGTGTCAAAATAACACATTTCATAAAATTATTAGTTTTTCTTAAAAATTAATAAATTTAAGACTAAATATTGGTCAGGCTTTACAAAAAAACAACCAAAAACATCACTTCTGCTTAAAAATTAGTGACAATGAAAAAGAAACAAGCATTAGTAAGTGTTTTACTGAAATTTAGCTTATTTTCTGCATAAAACGTATTAATACGTAATCCGCCGATCAGCGTCAGTCTGTGAAACAGGTAGAAATACCCGACCCGCTGACAGTGTGTTAATATAATAATACATGTATAGATTATTTATATATATATAATTTTCCTCGCTTTATAGGACGGGAAGAAAAAATTTGAAAAACAGACTATTAAGTTTTGTCAAAGTCAAGAACGTTACCTAAATTTATCAACAAAAAAACAGGACAATGTTCTTCAAGAGGTATATTTATTATACCATAGTAATTTTTTTTTTTATCAAAATCTTTCAAATGCATTAATATTGTATTATAATATTAATTTTAGGCGGATGCAACATTGGAAATGGCCAAAAGACATTTTTGTCAAGCTAGTTTAGAGTACGTGTTCTTGTTGCAAGAGGTACAAGAACGAAAGAAATTTGAATTTGTTGAAACAGTGGGTATAATAATATTATTATAATAAAAGTTTCTCATCCTCTTACATTTTTATCATTTAATATATACTTGAAAATACTTTTTCAGTTACTAAGTTTTATGTTCGGTTGGTTAACGTTCTATCACCAAGGTCACGAAGTAGCAAAAGATTTTAAACCATATATGACCGAATTGCAGTTAAAAATACAAAAGGTTTGTTATCTTCGTCATAATTATATATATACAGGATGGTAAAAAATAAAAAAAGGTCCAATATTTTAAGGTCTGATTATAGTATTAAAAAAAAAAATATTTAATTACACATGAATACTAAAATGAATCTTTTCAATATTAAATTAATTTTTATTATTTATGTGAGTTTGATATCGTAAGCGAGTTTTTTTAATAATGTATTGAACGTATACAGAAAAATTTGGTTAGAAATGTTCACTAGTTCGAAGAATAATATTTAAATATAATTTGTACAATTCATGATTTGTAAATATTTAACATATGGATTTGCACTTCTACAATTGTATTTGTATGGAAAGTAGACATATTGAATATTTATTATTTGTACATATTATTTGCACCCAGGAAAAATAATATTTGTTGACATTATTAATAATTTTTGTCTTATTTTCATAATAAATTTACCTTTACAACCTCGAAGTAATGTATTTTTAAGCAAATTCTTCTATATTGTAAATTCAATACATTGTCAAAAGGACTTACTTATAAAATGAATAATCAAAAGTTAATTTACATTTAGGGTAAATGTAGGTTGATTTTATGTTTCATGTTAATTAAGTATTTTTTACTTCTCTTGATAAATATTATAAACCTTTAAACACATTGTAACGCTGGTTTGAATTTCAAGATTCCTTTTTTATACTGTATAAATATGTTTATACAGTACACATTTATACGTTCTACTCTGGTTATCGTTTATTTCTTTTTGCTCTAATTTAAAAAAAAAAAAACATAATATTTTGTGAATAATCAGATCAATACAGTCACTTTGTAAAAATTAATTTAAAATTAAATATCTGTTTTGTCACATAAGATAAGTAAATATAAGTGCTGACACGTTCAATGTGTTAAAAATATTAGACTCTTTATTTTTTTATCATTCTGAATATATATACGCATATATACAAAAATATTATTTAAATAATAGTATAGTATATTATTGTCGCATTGTTTTTGTTTTAAATACTTGCGAATTGATTAATCTTATGCATTTTAATATGAGTGATTTTATTGTATGTATTATAATATTACTATAAAAAAATAACTCTGTTGAGAAAGCAAAGAAATTGTGTGCTTTAAAAGCACTAACATAATACTTAACCATTTATTAGTTTTTGGTGTGGTATATGCAAATTTTACAAATTATGTATTTCTTGTTTTCATACAAAAACAGCATGTCATCGCTATTTAAATATGTCATTTTAAATCAACATTTATCTCAATAATATATATAATATATATACATATATAAATGTATAACGGGAAGCAAATTAATTAGATGTACTAATGTTGGTTACATTTAATTAATTTTGATCTATTTGTGTTCATTTGAGATATTACACATTTCAAATATATAATTAGGATAACAAGCATGAAGAATTGCCTACTAATTTTCACTTTATGTGTGCGTATTTTTACAAGACTAGAGAGAATTTTCTTGCAACCCGGGATAAAACTGAATCACTTATGAATAAAATGAAGGATATGAAAAAGGTATGTGTTTTATGTTATTAAAACTTTCAAATATTACAAGCTTTTTATTGGTGAAGCAATTTATTGTGGATATGGGGAATTATATTTTTTGAAACTATGCATGAAACAAATCATGTACTAAAAAGCAATTGAAATCAAAATACATATAATAATATATCAAATGTAATTACTGCAATGTTTTATTTGTGATATTATTTGTTTATTACAGTCAGCCGTGGAGACAGGATTGAACAAATTACATTCACGTGAAGGATATTTATTTCTTATGGAAAAAAGTAAATTTTTGTCCTCTTTTATTTTTTCTATTTAGTCTATTGACTATAATGATATTGTATTCTATAAAATATTGTTACAGAGGCTTTTGGTACAACATGGACTAAACAATATTGTACATATCAAAAAGATACTAAAGAATTTACAATGATACCGTACAATCAACTTACAGGCAAATTCGTAAGTAATAAAATCTTAATAACATGTAAACATTTATTTATACTCTGTACAATATATAACTAATGAATTTTATCGTATCACATTGTATTAACAGAGTAGTAAAGAAACTCTAACGTTAGCATCCTGCGTAAGGCGTATGTCAGATACAATTGAAAAGCGCTTTTGTTTTGATATTACATCTATTGATAAGTGAGTGATTTGATTCTATTTTAATTTAATACAAATTGCAAAAGGTATATAACAAGATTTTTATTTTTAGGCCTAATGTAACATACACGTTTCAAGCATTGTCCGAAGAAGATAGAAAATTATGGATGGATGCTATGGATGGTAAAGAACCGGTAAGGGTAACTTATTTTTCCGATAAATAATACAACGTTATCATCAATTTGTAACAATTCATTCGCAATGATTTTAGAGTTATCCTTTGGTGGGAACATCGGTTAAATCCGAAGAAAATATTTTGGACGAAACAGGATTCATGTTTGTATCAAAATGTATTACGGTCCTGGAAGACAGAGGTATAATCATTTTCATAATTCTTAATTATCAATGATCTAAAATTAATTATAACAAGTGCATAAGAGTAAAATAATACTCATAGATAATTTTTTTGTTTAGGTCTAGAAGAACAAGGTTTATATCGAGTCGTTGGTGTGGCATCTAAAGTAAACAAACTTTTAGCTATGGGCCTGGACAGAAGAAAATTAGAGAAACTTTCTTTAGAAGATCGTTTTGAATGGGAAAGTAAAACTATAACCAGTGCATTAAAAACATATTTACGAACTCTTTTTGAACCATTGATGACTTTCCGATACTATAACAGTTTCATTTCAGCTGCGAGTGCGTATAGGTATTTTTTATTATGTTATTTTATTTGCACTTGAGTTTATTAGTGCTATTGTTTCTTTGGTTACAAATAAATTCATCTAACACACGCTGCTGCTTCTCTTACGTAAATGCACTTTATAATATGTGTGATATAATTTTGGTAAGATTAAAAAAAAAATGAATATATTGTTTAATTTGTCTAACAGAACATGAAGTGAAAGAAACACGAATAAATGAAATACATAGCCTCGTTTATCGATTGCCAAAGGCTAATTTTAATATGTTGACTCTGCTTATACCTCATTTACGCAGGTAAACATAAATACTTAATCTTATTAATATAATATAAATATAATAACGATCTTTAAATAAAATGATTATTTTGTTTTCTTTTTACAGTGTAGCAAATAAAAGTGATAAAAATTTAATGACAGTTGGTAATTTAGCCGTTTGTTTTGGCCCAACGTTATTAAGGCCAGAAGAAGAAACGGTGGCCTCTATAATGGATATTAAATTTTACAATATCGTAGTAGAAATATTAATTGAAAATTGTGAAAGAATAATTGCCGGTCCACCGCAAGATATTTTACGCACAACACAAATGATACAAAGTATGGTTACGTCTAAAGTAATAGCAGAAACGGATGAGGGTCCAACTACTTCTGGAAATGGAACTTCTTTGTTAAGATATCCGGTACATAGTTCTGTTTCGATACCGCATGCTCATGTAAGTTCATTTTCATATATCAACATGTTTTTAGATAATATTGTAAGATTATTAACTTAATATATTTGATTTACTTATGTAGCATGTTACAAGATCTTATTACGATGGACCATTAACGATTACAACTAAATCACCATCTATGGATGATAGAAAAAATGGTGATTACGAAGAAGTTGATCCTAGTAGTCATCGTATTCCTGCATATCTAGAGACTCGAAGTGGTCGAGTTAAATTAACTAACGCAAATTTAATGTACCATTCAGCAGATAAAGGTTACATTTTAAATAATATTGATTTAACTATTTCTACTTTACATTTTCTATTATAATTGATGCGTTATGCCTTTTCCTATTAATTTTCTTTTTAGTGCTTACTAGTGGTAACACGAGTAGCTCGAGCGAATCAATTGCATCGGATCCACATCCATTTACAGCTAATATACCGGTTAAACAAAAACGTGGAACTGTTATGTCCACGCATTATCCTGCTAATTATCCACGAAGTAATCCCACAATATCTATGTAAGTAAAAGTTGTTATTTAATAATAATATTCTCTTCAAACTATTTAATAATAGTATGATATTATAATTATTAACAAAAATGATCATTTTATCAGTGCTAATACATCGCCAAGTAGTGGTCGTTCCAGTCCTGGTCAAATGCCTGGAATTTGGTATATTTCATTTTTATACAATTATTTAACTCATTGCATATCTGCATGTCTAATGTACCCTTCCACCAACCCACACCATTTTGAAGTGCTTTTAAATAATTTTTTATAATGCATATTATTGTTTATGTTCAGCCAAAAGTCAATATTTCAAATTTTTATATCTTGAATGATGTACGTAGTTTAGCATAGTCCAAAATTTTATACACAATTTAAGAAAAGTTTACTATCAACTCTATTACAATGTAAAGATGCAAAACAAATTTTCAAAAGTTACTAATTTTCGATAACGGCTTTTTATTTAGGGCTTATAATCTGAAATGCTCAATCGTTTTAAATTTAAAATATAAATAACCATCTCTTAACCTATTAACCAGGAAATTCCCTTTCTAGTTATTATTTATTATTATTTATGCTTAAAATAAGTAAAAAGATGAAATTTATATTTTTTCATTTATTTATATATAAAGTACAAAGGTTTGTACCTTTAGCTTTAAAGGAATACGTTTGACGTATTTATACGTTAACAAAGCCTACTTGATCAAAAGCTGTGGTAGAATTTATTTATATTTGTTGTAAATTTATTACAATTAAAAATGTCAAAATCGAGATGAAACCAATGACCTATATCCTTGTAAAAAATTTAAGAAAAATTTAAATTGAATTCAGGATTTATTCTTTTGTACATTTGTGTAGGTCAATGGTGTATCATTAATACTGTATTCGTAGTCTTCAATAAATATAGTAAGTCCAGTATAATAATAATTTCAAAACGATAAAAGATTTCAGAAAGAAAAAACTTTTGAAACAAATGAAAATTAAAATTCGTTGGAAAGTTAACAAAAATTCAATAATTTTTGTGTTCTCTTTTTTTTTCATGTAATACAATAATAATTATAATTATTTTGTCAATGTTTACATAAGTTTGTAGGATTATTATTATATAGGTTTTAATTAATTTGATGATATGAAAACAGACAAAAAAAAATTTAAACAAAAAATCTTTTGGGACAAGTACAAATGAAATATTCATAGTATTATTTCAATCAAATAATTTTTTATTCATTTTTCTGATAAAATTAAAGTACTTGGTAAAGTAAATTGAATAGTAAAAATCTATATAAATATTTCTTTAAAATAAATACACGTTTTACAATTTATTTCATCATCAGTCAAAAATCACTATTACTACAATTTTCTTTTTTTATGAGAAAATTAATTTTTAAAAATTTACTAGTCATTATTCTATAAAAAAAAACATCAATGGTAAATATTTGAAAAAACATTAACAAAAAGCATACATCATCAAAATCTGATCTTTCCAATTAAAAATTTCTTTGATAAACAATAAACTCAGGATAACAAGTATTGACTAGTAACTTTTTGCTGAACATAAAAACAATATATATGCGCTTTTTGTTCATTCACATCTGTAAATTCCTTAAACTATGTATAATTAATTAGTTCTTGTACATAA
The DNA here is from genome assembly GCF_001465965.1 of Polistes dominula. The sequence goes on along the minus strand of NW_015149069.1, from coordinate 208,318 downwards.
ATTAAATATAATTTAATTAAATTAATTGAAATTTATTATATCATGAGCAACAAACTATAAAAATAAGAAATTTTATACAATCAACGCAACAGGAACTTGTTAACTATAGATTTAAATAATTTGTACTAATTTTTATACTAACTAATAATAACTAATTTTAACTATTTTGTATTAACTTTTTTTTCTTTTTTCTAGGAGAGTACGAACATTATATGCCTGTTTGGCTGAAGGTGATGGGGAATTATCATTTGAACCAAATCAAATCATCACAAATGGTAAAAATTTGTTTTTAAATAAAAATGTAATATCTTATTTTATAATTTATATTGAATTTACAACTATTAATTACGTTGTTTTTTTGATTACAGTTAAGGCTTCGTTAGAGCCTGGATGGTTAGAAGGCACCTTGAATGGGAAAACTGGACTAGTTCCAAAAAATTATGTCGAACAGTTACCCTAAAGCTGAGAAGTAACCAAAGAGTGCCTGTGTTTTGCATTAAATCAATATTTACATTCCCTATATGCACACACACATTCCTCCCCAAATATTTTACCCCGCTGCATGTAAATTTTTATATTGCGGGATAAGAGATTATTCTCATCCAAACTTTGATATCATAAATAATAACGTGAAACGCATAATCGTAACTGTGTATCTTTCTTTGGATACAACGTACACACATAGTCAATTATACTTATACATTTCTATGTAAACGTAAAACTTATTTATTAGAAACATTCTTTTTTTTTCTTAAAATATAATTATGCTGTATATAAAATTACGTATAAAAAAAAATGTAATGCATACGCGAATCTATAATAGAGTTTAATATAATATAATATAATATATATATACATCTAATATATAATAAGTTTTTACTGGAAATATTGCATCGATATATATACATATATATATATATATATACATACCATACATATATGTATACCATTTTTAGAAATTCATTCAAACAATAAGTCTTTTAATCTCACAATTATTTGAATTGCTGTATTATACATAATATACAAGACACAGTATATATAGCAATAATCATATTGTGATACGAAGTAAACAAATATTAAGAGATATAACCGTTACCCCATTATGCTTTTACGAATTCATAAATATTTAGACATTGTGCACATCAATTGAAATATCATAACTATGTTATATCGATAATTGATACTATTACTCTACTATAAACTGATTGTCAAAAGAGACAAGATATACATAAAATATACATAAATAAAGATATAAAACTATGTTTATTTTTTTTATACTCAGGGGTCGTCTTTATATTACTACCTTAATTATTTATTATTATTTATAATATTTATTAACATTATTTCCACATTTATAACATTTCATTAAAATCGTATAAATGTTACTTATACGAGATATATATATTAACACATTTTTACATACATATGGAATGCTACAAATTTATATATCATTAACACTAGATTTACCACCATTTTCAGTATACCTATTTCTACCACATTAGTCAAAATGACTGGTGTATAAAAAAAATGCTTTTTTAGCCTTCCAGTCTTTATTTACTCTTAAAAAATAACAAAAAAATGTTTAACAATAATAATTTTCATAGATAATTATTTTATTATAGATATTTTTAAATAACGAAACGCTGAATTATTTACAGAACTCAAATGTTACATGAAGTAGAAATTTTGAATTAAAATGACCCGACCAGTCAAAATGACTGGTTTGGTATATCTAGTGTTAAGTATATATCAGTATATAGAAAACTAGTAATAAAATTTAGCAAAAAATATAATTGCTCACGAAAAGTACTCGAACGTTCGATATTAATTACTTTAGATAATCAAATATGTATATATTAGAATAAACTTTCTCTTTCTGAAAATAATGTTGCAATTACTATCGATATTACAATTTTTGAAGAATACACGTATGCATATATGTTAAATTTAAGTTCTGAAAGTAATACTATTGTGTATTTTTAAGTTAAAAGATTTTGAATTTTCATTTTTATTTAAATAAAAGTAATGAAACATTTCATTGCCAAGATTTACACTTTAACTGGGTATTCGAATGGCATTAATTATACTTTATATCAAGAAAATCAATTATTCTAAAAAAATAAATAAATAAATAAGTAGAGAAATAACTTAGGACGGGATTGTGAAAATTTTGTCAGTCGTTTCTCAGAGAAAATTCAAAACCAGAAATCGTGGCAAATAATAAGTATTTTTTTTATGGTGTCAACGAGAATTCGCATACCGCACAAAGAATAATCTCTATATCGATCAACACCGATTAATAATTGCATGATAGTTCAATTATTATTATTGTTGTTTTTCAGTAAACAACAATATCAAGATCTCATCAAGTCTACCAAATTAAATAAAATTTTGAACTTTCTTGTGTAAAGGATACGTGGAAAATCTTTACAAGATTACATTAAAATACATTTAAATGAATTGAAAGGTTCACCTTTGATAACAATGAGCAATTGTTCTAAGAATTATAAATAGTACTCAATTTTGTATTGTCACCAGTGTTAAGTAAATTGTTTCTGACATAGCACGCTTTCGTTCACGTATGAATTCTGATTACGTCTTGTTGACAGCAAGGATTGACACACTTTCATTGAACACTTGGATAGATTGCTGCAAACTACGCAAGGAATCTTCTAATCTTTATAAAATGGCTTTTTACAAGGGGCTTAATATAACCTTCTAACCTTTACTCAAATATTTTTATTTTACACAGTTGTAGAAGAGGACACCCATTAACCACCACTCGCATTGGAAAAACATGCTACAAAATTCAAATTGTAATAATTGTAATAAAAATTTGTAATTGTTCAAAGGGGGCACACACTTTTTATTTCAAACTATATTTCTAATTAACGGTAATGTTCAAAATGTACTAAGACAGTGCATTTTCACTCAACTTTTACAATTGTTAATTTTCAAGTGATCCGGTCACAAATGAACAGGAGAAATTGTGACAGTCAAAGTGTTAAGAATTGGCCCTTACTATTTAAGACACAGTGTATATAGTCTTAATGAATCACCCCTCCACTCCTACAACTGTGTAAAGTTTAAAAAATCTCTCTCTCTCTCTGAGCCCTTTTAAAATAAATATAAATAATTTTAAAAAATAATTTTTAAAAAAAGTGTGTGTTACAAAATTGGTATTATTGGAAAATGTTTATTTCCAATAAGACGAAGAGAGAAAGCAATAAAACAAAATTTGAAACAAATTGGATAAGATATTCGTAGAAGTTATTAAAAAATATTCTAATATAGGAAAAAGGTACTGAAACTATCAAAAATATATTCAACCGGCATTAAGTGTACACATACCAATCAAAGTATAGTTTCTTGCTATCAACGAGACTTAATTATATATGAACGAAACCGTGTTATGCCGAAAACAATTTACTTTACACCGATAACAATAAAAAATTGAATGTTGTTTACAATTCTTAGAACAATTACTGATTATTTTCAAAGGTGAACCTTTCAATTCGTTTAAATGAATTGTAATGCGATCTTGTAAAGCTCTTCCACGTATCCTTTACACAAGAAAGTTCAAAATTTTCTTCAATTTGGTAGGATCATGAGATCTTAATATTATTGTTTACCGAAAAACAATATTAATTAATAATCAAAAATATCATGTAATTATTAATCGATACTAATCGATACTAAAATTATTCCTCGTGCGATACACGAATTCCCGACACCATAAAAAAAAGATACAATATTTGCCACGATTTCTGTTTTGAATATTTTCCTTGAATTACGGACGAAATTTTTCTAATCATATCCCCCCCTTCATTATTTCTATTTAATTTCTTTAGAATATTTGATTTACTTGATATAAGGTTTGTGTATAATTAATGCCGTTCGAATACTTTCGTGATACATGTTTCAGTATATAAATTTACAACAATCATTTTAAAGAAATATATATTATGTATATATAAAGAAGTTTCATAACTTCTAGAAATCCAATATTCCTCCCTTATCCAATTCACTTCAAATTTTGTATGCATGTGTTATGCATGTTTAGTAATTGAAACATTACTCTTACAGAACTTACCATCTAACATGCATGTTTGTATTTTTTAAAGTTTTAATATCGATCGTTTGAATATTTTTGTTTATATTTTATAAACAATAGTTATTTTATGCATACTTTCATTTATTGTCAAAGATACGAATTTTTTGATAGATCATATTTTATATTAATCTAAATTTGTCTTTCGTTATTATTTTTGCAACAGCCCTTTGAATTAATAAAAGTATCAAAATATAATTATATAAAATCGATAATTAATATATAAATGCTTTTAATTGGACAACTTATTTGTTAACTGTATCAAATGAATTTCCATTGCTAAACAACCCGCTTCTAAAGCCTTATTTTCTGTGTTATTCCATATAACGCTCATAAATAAAGCATAACACAATAGCGCAGTCAAAAATAAACGACCGATATTAAGAGCTATACTTATACCTATAGACGTAGTAGTATAGTCTAATCCCATTGACCAAATTACTGGAACAATCAGTATACAGACAGCAAGCAAATACCAGAAATACTGAGAACGTAGAGATGATATGGCAGATTCGCATATTCCGATAGCTTCCTTTAATGTTTCTCTCACGTCAATATTATTCTTCTCATGTACACCTGAGATTATTAAAATATATGTATTATTATTAATAGATCACTGAGCTTTACACTTCAGTACGATAAAAAACAAAAACTCAAACTTACCATTCGTCAATTTCAAACTTGCCATAATAGCCTCGTGATCCGAATAACTAAAATTAGTATTGGGTACTCTTTTGGGTAAAGGTTGTTGATAATTTATTGCGCTAATCTAAATATATAAAAATAATTAATAAATGATATATCAAGAACTCTCTCTAAATAAATATGTGTTAATGCAATTATTTACAATACCTGAACATTCGACGAGCCAAAGTATAAAATATGGTCTATGCGTTTCCCTTCTGGACACTTTCTAGCCACTCTAGCACTGGTATAACTATTATTGGCACATTCGTCGGTTCCTACATTACCAAAGTTACTCGAACAAGCATCCATTAAACCAGCAACTCCGCATATAATTCTATAAGCTAAATCTTGTGGCTCTGCGTTAAGGTCACCACCTAATATCACAACATCTGAACCACCGCTTGTCATTCTAATAAATTGAGCTGTATCGAATGCTTGCAAAACTCTATGTGATTTATACTCGTCATGAACTTTATTATATTCAGCATGTAACTGCAATTCATATATATATATACATATACATATAAAAATGTTTTCTTAATTTAACTATAAATTAAATTAAGTTAATTATAGATTTATTAATTATCAATAATAAAAAAAAAAACGACTTACGTGTGCTGCATAAACATTAACGCTCATATCTTCAACTTTAATCTTACAAAGGCCAACACCTTTACCACCAAACCAATCACCATGATGTATCTTGTGAAAATAGCCATTTAATGGCCACCTATGAAACATTACATCTTCAATACAATATTTAGAGAAGATACAAATCCCGGATCCTAGAACACCGCTAAAAAATAACAAATAAAGCATATTTACAGTGAAATTATAAAATAAGCATGAACAATAATTTCTATCTAATTTGAAACATTTTTTCTTAACATGCATTAGACATTGAAAATATAAACGATTAAATTAATACAATGACACTTGCTTTAATATTCAGACACCCCATATTGGATTTGTAATTCTTTATTGACATGGTGTGAATAATTTTACCAACACCACCATAAGAGGATTATTTTTTAATGTTGCTGTTATTTAAAAAATCTGAAACAATTTACTAGAGTATTTTTCATAGGGTTTCTAGAATATTATCCCAATAATTTATTTTATTATTTACAACTTTAATTTAATATAAAAAAAATTATTCAAACATGGCACATACTAAAAAAAAAGACCCATAATGCCGATGTAGGATTAAATATGATTGTTAAATTAAAAAAAAGAAATCTTGGTTTTTTTTTTTTTTTTTACAAAAATTTAACGTTTTTTTTAAGTTGTCAGAAACATAGACCTTCACTTATATAATTAACCTAATTATTTATATAGCATAATATAAAAGAAATAACACTTATAGTATTTCAAAAATATTTGAACGTATAAAATGGAACAATATTGTAAAAATTAGAAATTATAGAAATTAATAAAAATTATAGAAATATAATAATAGAAATTTTAGAAATTTTTTAACAAAAGTATTATACGTTTTTTTTAGTTCGTTTATAAGAATATAAAGTCCTATCTATTAAACTAAATGATAATACAAAGAACAATACATAGTAAAAAAAAAAAAAAAGAAAATGAATATTAACACAGTTAAACACTAAAGGTAACTAAAATACCTCTAAATAATTAAATAATATATGAATATAAATGATAATACAGAAATACAACTAATTATAGTTGGACGATATATGTATAACAAAACTAATTAACGAATATCGAATTTAATAATGCAAATAATATCAACGTAGCTTGCTATACTTACGAATTAGCTTTTGAAAACTTTTTGTTTTTGTTTTTACCTCTCCTTAATTTGTTTTATTTTTTCCTAACAACGCTTCGTTTTTTCTTATCTCAAGTAACATATTTAAATTTTTTTTGTACTATGTGAACTACAGAAGCTATGTAAAATATGTAACATATATAAATTTTTCTGTACTATGTGAATTACGAAAGCTATGTAAAAATTTAAACACTACAAGAACATTTGGATCAATAGTTTGAGTCACTGTATAATACTTATGCATACTAATTAAATTATTCAATATTCAACTGAATTCCCCTTTTACCTTATTTAAACAATGATTGTAACAACAATCATTTTGGTATATTGAAACAAAATTTTTCTGTAAATAATCTACTGACTGTAAATAATCTTCCCTTCCAAAATTTTTTATTAAACATATTCCAATGTTTCTTTTGATTTTATTGATACTTTTTATACATTATAATCTAAATTCGTCCTATAGATTTTTTTTATAAGATTTATAATCCAATGACTGTGGTGAAAGAATTCAAAATTTCTTGATCAAATAATAGGGTATTTTTTAACAATGCATTTGTTGTTTTTCATATCATCGTCTTTGTAAAATTTTGAATCAGAGAACACGAATGCTCATTTTTGTATTACTTTTTATTAAATTGTTTTTTAAAAGTTCCATATATATATATATATATATATATTTGTTTTTATCTTAAATGACTTTGATTAAAAATTAATTTACATACTCCTGCAGTTGAAAAACAGCTCTAAAATCATTAGAGATTCATCAGTGTCACTGGTTGGTCTTAGATTTTTTAAGTTTTGATTCTACATTGACTTTAATGATATACTATTTTGCATTAATTACTTTTAAATATAATAAATATGCTTTCTTGTTCAAAAACATACTCCTTACCAAAAATAATTCTTTTCCGTTGTAGAAAAATTCTTACGAACACTACTATTGCATTCATAGTTTTTCAGTGTACGAACTGTAACGAAATGCAATTTTTTTTCTTCAATTTCTTCAAATACCAGTAGAATTCTACTTTAGAACACTCAATCCAGGATCTTTTATTTGACGTTTCTTTTTTATAATTTTAAATTTATTGCAGACTGTAAGGAATTTTAACTGTCATTTCAGCGAAATACATTCTATTCTATCCTCATAAGTATAAATCGTTTTATAATGATTTACTGTGTATAATTTTTTTTACTATATAATTTTTTCTCCTTTACTTTATGGAAAATAAGTTAGCGTACATCAAACAAAATATTTTTTATTTTTTGTCCCATTTTTTGCTAATAATATATAAAATATCTGTAAACTTTCAATCTAAACTAATTTATGATCCTGTATTGAGTGCTTTAATAAAATTGTTTGCGGATAAAATTTCTGAGCAATCTGACAAATTTTGTAAAGCAAACCAACTATAAGAAAAAAAAAGCGTTAACAACGCTTTGCGAACTTTAAGTTGTGTTACATGGATATAATTATGTTAATTAAATAATTATTAACACACTATCGGCGGGTCGGGTATTTCTACCCGTTCCACAGACTAGCGCTGGTCGGCGGGTTGCGTATTAATACGTTTTATATAGAACGTAAGCTGAGTTTCAGTAAAACACTTACTAATGCTTGTTTTTTTTTCATTGTCACTAATTTTTGAGCAGAAATAATGTTCTTGGTTGTTTTTTTGTAAAGCCTGACCAGTGTTTAGTTCTAAATTTATTAATTTTTAAGAAAAACTAATAATTTTATGAAATGTGTTATTTTGACACTGTAAGTTTCGTGCTTACAAAGTAGCATAAATTCAGTTGATTGATTTTGATAGCATTGAGTTTAAGTTTTCTACATCTTCGAAATACTATTTGATACCTATTTTTCAAATTTCATTGAAATCCTACTATTAGATGTGAAGATATAACATGTTTTCTAAAAAGTGCACTGCTTTCATATTCGCTCATCTTCGTCCGCTACACGCGTGAGTCAAACTCACGACGTTCCTGACGATAGTGTTTATTAAATAATTATTCATAAAATAATTAATACAACATATGTTGTAATTATTGTAATTTTTCTGACAACTAAAAAATATCATACTACTTAATAAAAAAAGAAATCTACGAATTCCTTTACTCAATTGTAAGTAAATTCATAGAACAATCACATTTAAAAAGCAACGGTGTCCAAATATCAAAGCAAATTATTAAACAAATTATATTATATACATTACATATTCTAAATAGAATAAATTTTTTTAAATACCTATGGAAGTAATGGGAATACGGAAGTTGTTCTTTTACTTTAGATCTAATCATTTTAAAATCATTAACAGACCAAACTTCTTGTAAGGATATTATGTCATATTCTCCGGTGGAAAGCTTTTCAGCGATAGCTTCCATACGAGCTTTTCTATTTTTACTAACATATGGAATACCCCTAAGAACAAATAATTAAAAATAAGTTGAAACAAAAGCAAATAAAATAAATGATAAATTTTTATATACCACATATATATATATAATAACATGAGCTTACCAACAATTCAATGATAAAACATTTATTGTAATTTCACGCGACATCATTGATAGGTAATAAGTACAAGAAAATTAAAACAACGATTATAATTTATAAATATATAATCTTCAAATGAAAAATAATTTCTTTAAAATTAGCTTTCAATTGAACACACTTGAAACAGACATGCCACATCATCTAATCTATTGTATTATCACTTATTCATTTTATCGGATTTTTCAAGTGTTTTATATTAAAAAAAAAAAAAAAAAAAAAAAAAAGAAAAAAGACCATTAAACTTCAACTGTTTAACTGTTAAACACGTTAAGCACTGCGTCAATTCGTGAGACATCCGGCGACTGTCAACTTTTTCGTTTTGTTAATCGCGACTTTTCTTTGTTTCGTCTTTTTACCGTCAACTTTTTGATTTTCTTTTGTTTATGCCGGAAATACACATTCTAATAACTGCATCAACTACGCCATTTTATTTAACTCAAACAATAGACAATCGCAATGTTTGTTACTGCGATATGTGCGTGTATAAAATATATAACCTATAAAATATATAATATCGAACCAAAAATTGGCTCCGCGCGCTCAACGTGTTAAAAAATTGTATAAATTTCTTACTAGGAGAAAGAAAGTAAACGAACATAGTAATTTTATCTACTAAACATTCACGTGGTGTAATAACAAAGAACCAATCATATTTCCCTAGTAATAAATAAATACGAATATTTTCATAAAATTACTTAGCCGTATTTTTTTTTTTTTAATTTACAATTAACAAATAAAAAGAGATTTTAATAAATATTAATTATTAAAAAATATATATATATTTCACATGAAGACGCACGATACATCACGCACGATATAAGAAACATAAGCATATACAAAATGCGAATTATGCTAGTTTTGAGCAATAATTTGAAAAGATCAAAAGAGCTAATAAATACCTGAGAGAATTTGCTATTAATGACTTGGTGTCCTTAATATCTGTTGCAGATATTATACGTGAGCAGGAGAATGATCCATAGCAGAGTGAGGGTCCACTGGATGATGAGACGCAAATAAATCTCTGAGTGATGAACGAGAAAATATATAGGTAAAAGAAACAAATGAATCAATAAACAATTGAGCAAATGGACAAATGAATGTGAAACATTTGAAGTATGAACATGTAGGAATACTATGAAATTATCTAGTGATATAAACAGGTAATCTATATGTAATTGTAATAATAATGCGTGTAATACGTAACAATATAAAATTTTTTTTATTTAATATCAAATATTAATTTTTATGCACACTTATAATTAGATAATATAAAACGGCGTCTCTCTCTCTCGTTGAAAGTCGCGCGTAAATATTAAATGTAGAATTGATGCCAACTTAACGCTGTCGTAAGTTGTCGGCGTACTTGAATATGATTGGCTGCGCTTAGCAGGTGTGGGCATGTCTCACAAACAAATGAATGAGTGTTGTCGGTTGACCACACTTCTTTAGTAAAATAATTGAAGTTGCAAATACTTCTTGTGACCACCGCGAGATGGCGCCAGGTACTCGATGAGAGCGCCATATGTATATATATATGTATATACTATAAAATTGAGTAGATAGGTAGGACTTATGAATCACGTTTCGTGTCAGTACATTGTATAATAAAAGATGTAAAGTGGTGTGTATGCGTTGCATACAATACAATTGTTAATATATTGAACGGTACAAAGAATGGATCGAAAATGTTCTATTATTTCCGATTTCAAGGGAAACAAATTGATTTGAAGATGTAAAAAAGGTTCATTAGTTTGTATCGAAATAGAAAAATAGGAGAATTCGAACTGACAGCGATTAAATAGAACAAACCAAAGCCATCCCCTTTTTCTCATCCCCACCATCTGGGCGGTGCTATGGGGGAAATATTTGTATGTACAGTGTGTGTTCAAATATCTTGAGGATTATGAAATAATTAATAAAAAACCTTACGTTATTCATTTCACGTGTGTGTTTGTGTGTGTGTGTATTTATGTTTAAATAGATAGATAAGATATAAATGAATCATATAAAAGAAACAAACTATGCTAATAGAAATATATTATTTACAGCATAAAATAATGCAACAATACAAATAAATGTATTTTACTTTATAATATCATTGCTCGATTATACATTTAACGTAGTGAAGACTATGAGGATTTAATTATTGTTATTAATATAAAGAGATAAGTTATGGCTACCGACAAAGTAACTTTGGGCGATGCTCTTTCAAACGTCGATGTATTAGACGAGTTTACTTTGCCTGATGAACAACCTTGCATCGAAGCTCAACCGTGCTCTGTTGTATATCAAGCTAACTTTGATACTAATTTTGAAGATAGAAATGGTTTTGTTACCGGTATTGCCAAATATATCGAAGAGGCTACTGTTCATGCTAGCTTGGTAAGAACTCTACTCTTAATAATTTATTTTTTTTCAAATAATGTAGAATAAATTGTATTATTAAAATATTTCAATTGTAAATATTTGACAGAATGAACTATTAGAAGAAGGATTAGAACATGCCGTTATGTTATATACATGGAGATGTTGTTCGCGTGCTATTCCACAACCAAAGTCTAACGAACAACCAAATAGAGTTGAAATTTATGAAAAAACAGTAGAAGTACTTGCACCTGAAGTTAATAAATTGTTAAATTTTATGTATTTCCAAGTATGTTATTTATTTAAATGTATTTTATCTATTATACATGTATATATTCTGTATATTTATCAAGTAATTAAATGTTTGTTTACAGCGGAAAGCCATAGAAAGATTTTCCGGAGAAGTAAAACGCTTATGTCATCATGAGAAAAGAAAAGATTTTGTATCCGAAGCATACTTGCTGACTTTGGGAAAGTTTATTAATATGTTTGCTGTCTTGGATGAATTGAAGAATATGAAATCTAGTGTCAAAAATGATTATTCGACATACAGAAGGTATAGAAATGTTCTTATATTTATTAACATTAATTAATAATTAACTGAAATATATAAATCTTCCATTTCAGAGCTGCACAATTTCTAAAAGTTATGTCAGATTCTCAAACGCTTCAAGAATCTCAAAATTTATCAATGTTTTTGGCAACGCAAAACAAAATACGTGATACGGTGAAAGAAAATTTAGAAAAAATTCCCGGTTATGAAGAATTATTAGCAGATGTTGTAAATATATGCGTTTATATGTTTGAAACTACCATGTATCTTACTCCTAACGAAAAACATATGTTAGTCAAAGTTATGGGATTTGGTTTATTCTTGATGGATAGTGAATTATGCAACATCAACAAACTGGATCAAAAGAAAAAATTGAAATTAGATAGGATTGATAGAATATTTAAAAATTTGGAAGTAGTACCGTTATTCGGTGATATGCAAATTGCGCCATTTAATTATATTAAACGTTCGAAACATTTTGATGCTTCCAAGTGGCCACTTTCTTCGTCTTCCAACAGTATAAGCCCGCAAGCTGGTCTCATGGTTCATCTGCCTCAAATTAGGGATGATCATGTAAAGTATATAAGCGAATTAGCAAGGTAATGACAATTATTTATACATTTCATTTTTTATATAATATTTATTAAGTGATATTAATATTATTTCTTCTTTTATAATATAGGTATAGTAATGAAGTAACAACAACTTACAAGGAATGCGGTAGCGACGTAGAAAATAGTGAAACAGCGGAATTAGCTTTACGTGGATTACAATTACTTTCTCAATGGACAAGCGTTGTAACAGAACTTTATAGTTGGAAACTGCTTCATCCAACTGATCATCATATGAATAAGGAATGTCCTCAAGAAGCAGAAGAATATGAAAGAGTAAGCTTTCTTTTCATTGTCTTCTCTTCTTTTATTTAATATTACTGAGACAAAATGTTTTCTTTTTTATAGGCCACACGTTATAATTATACAGACGAAGAAAAGTTTGCGCTTATCGAAGTCATCGCAATGATTAAAGGATTGCAAGTATTAATGGCACGCATGGAAACAGTATTTATTGATGCAATACGTCGTAATATTTATGCAGAATTACAAGATTTTGTACAGCTTGCTTTACGTGAGCCCTTAAGAAAGGCTATTAAAAATAAAAAAGATCTTATTCGAAGGTTTGTTAATTCTTCTTTATATTATTTTATTTATTAATTATTTATATTATTTTATACAAATTTCTAATTTTAGTATAATCGTTTCCGTGAGAGAAACTTGCGCCGATTGGCATTTCGGTGTCGAACCATTAGGAGATCCTGCTTTAAAAGGAAAGAAAGATCCGGATAATGGATTTGGTATAAAAGTTCCACGAAGAAATGTTGGTTAGTTGTTATAAAAATAATAATGAATAAACACAAATATATTATATCATTTATTATAGAATATCTCTATAATATTTTATATTTGAATTTTTTTTATCTAGGTCCTTCCTCAACACAACTCTATATGGTTCGTACTATGTTGGAATCATTAATTGCTGACAAGAGTGGTGGGAAGCGTACATTAAGAAAAGATATCGATGGACAATATCTTGTACAAATTGATCAATTTCATAAAACCAGTTTTTATTGGAGTTATCTTTTGAATTTTAGTGGTAAGTTAAATTTTCGTTATTTAAATGCCGCCTGATATTAAGAAATAACATTAAGAAAGTGTTGTTATAATGTTTCTTTATTTATTTCTAGAATCATTACAAAATTGTTGCGATTTGTCACAATTATGGTATAGAGAATTTTATTTAGAAATGACAATGGGTCGAAAAATACAGGTGAAAATATTTTTTTTTCTTCTTTATAAATAAATTTAACATTTTCGTGACGTAAAACGTAGTCCTATGTAATTTCAATGTTTTTAGCTGAATATGGGCAACATAATAGTTTTATATCATTTCACAATTGACATTTTTTTATTCATTCATTATACAGAGTGTCCCATAGCTGATGGTACAAGTGAACAAAGAATGATTCTACATGAAAAATTAAATCAAAAATGTAGAATATAATTTGTTCACACAAGTTTGAAAATTTGTCGAGTACACTCACACTTGACTGAATTTTCAATCTTAGAAACTAAAAACTTTGTTCGATAAACATCAAAGTAGAACTGATACAACAGACTTCATCATACTGACAATGTTTTATAAACATATGAAGAAGTATAAAAATCTGGACAAAATACATGTGTGCTCAACAAATTTTCAAACATTTTTATCAAAACCAAAGCCATGTTTATGAAAAAATTCTATTTCTACATTTTTGACTCAACTTGTCATGTAGAATCAGCCACTGTCCAATTGTACCGTTAGTTACAGGACACCCTGTACATTGAAAATTTAATATAGAAACAAAAATAAATTTTTTAAATTATTTGCTAATTCTTGCAACGGAGTAAATCATCTATGATATAAATAGAAATAATATAAACAATAATGACACAAATTTAATAACTATACATTGTTTTGACCATACATTCAAAAACGATTTATCATAAAAATTGTTAGGAAACATCAAAATGCATTATTAGCAGAAAATATACATTGTCAAGAATTTCAAGAATTAATATAAATTTTATGTAGCTGTAAATTCATCATATTTATTTTATTAGACTAAATATTTTGTCTATACTTATCTGTAATGTTAAATGTTGAAAAATTTGAAACAACAAATGACTATATAAACAATATACTAAGATGCAATATTTTTTATATTCATATACCTACAAATAGCGGAACATTGTTTCTATTTGTTATTATACAGACTTTTGCAAATCATATGCAATATTCAACTAAAAATATTCTGTTTAGTTATCACCCGTCACGAAAATGTTCATATCAAATATAATGTTATTCTATCATTTATTTTATTGATATTATTATCATATCAGAATTTTGGTACATTTTTAATAATATATAATTATTGTTTAACGATTAGAAATGTCAAGTGCGTCATCAGCATAACGAGGAATGCAGCGATTTAATCACAATGGAGAAACGAATTCAGGTATTTTATCTATACTATCGTGAATACTAAAATTTCTATATATATAATGATAATTTTAAAAAAGAATTAAATACTCAAAGAACTTATAGTACTCATCGAGACGAATAAAAAAAATGTCGAATTAACATGGGTCCTAAAATCAACCATTTTGCTGTAAATTAACTTTTATTTATAAACCCAAGTTAATTAAACATTTTTACTCGACTCGGTGAGTACCATAAGCCTTTTAAATATTAAACCTCTTTTTTTATCACTCTGTAATATATTTATATATAATAATAATAATATTCTTTGTTATATAGTTTCCAATTGAAATGTCTATGCCTTGGATATTAACCGACCATATACTAAGAAGCAAAGAACCATCAATGATGGAGTACGTAAAACTCATATATATATATATATATATATTGTACTTTGCTGAAAAATGCCAAACATATTCTATACAATGTGTACCTGCTTTTCATACATATTTTTAATAACAAATACCACAATTAATTATTTAATTTTCATATTTTTTAGGTATGTTTTATATCCCTTGGATTTGTACAATGACAGCGCATTGTACGCATTAACAATATTTCGTAAACAATTTCTTTACGATGAAGTGGAAGCTGAAGTTAATTTATGTTTCGATCAATTTGTTTACAAATTAAGCGAACAAATTTTTGCACATTATAAACAATTAGCTGCTAGTATTTTATTAGATAAACGATTTAGAGTAGAATGCGTTGCATTAGGAGCATATTTACTTTCTTATCCCCGTGCTAATAGATATGAAACTTTATTAAAACAACGACATGTTCAATTATTGGGAAGAAGTATTGATCTAAATAAATTAATTACGCAGCGTATCAATGCTGACATGCAAAAATCATTAGATTTAGCTATCAGTAAATTTGAATCTGGTGATATCACAGGAGTAGTGGTAAGTTTCAATTATAAGATTATTATTATAATTTAATTATTATATTTAACGAGCTTACAAGTTTCATATATATATATATATATTTTATATTTAATATTTATAAATAATTGTATTTTCCATTTAGGAATTGGAAGGATTATTACAAGTCAATCGACTTACTCATAAATTATTAAGCAAATGGCTTGCACTTGACGAATACGATGCTATGTTCAGAGAAGCAAATCATAATGTTCTTGCTCCTTATGGAAGAATAACGCTTCACGTATTTTGGGAATTGAATTATGACTTTTTACCAAATTATTGTTATAATGCTGCAACAAATAGGTAAAATAAAATTCTGCTTAATTATTTCTTTATTAATTACAATGAATTATATGAATAATGAATGTGTAATTTTGTTTAAAGATTTGTTAAATGTCGCGGTCTTCAATTTGTACAACCAGTACACAGAGATAAACCTCCACAAATGTCTCATCATTATCTCTGGGGTAGCAAACAATTAAATTTAGCATATAGTACCCAATACGGACAGTATTCTGGATTTGTTGGGCCATATCATTTTCGTACAATGTGTAAATTATTAGGTTATCAAGGTATAGCTGTAGTTATGGAAGAACTTTTAAAAATAGTCAAGTCATTAATTCAAGGAAGTTTACATCAATTCACTAAAACTTTAATGGAAGCTATGCCAAAAGTTTGTAAACTTCCTCGTTATGATTATGGATCTCCCGGAGTATTGGGATATTATCATGCACAGTTAAACGATATCGTACAATATCCAGATGCTAAAACAGAATTATTTCATAATTTTCGAGAATTTGGTAATACTATATTATTTTGCCTTCTGATGGAGCAAGCACTTTCGCAAGAAGAAGTTTGCGATTTATTACACGCAGCACCATTCCAAAATATATTACCTAGACCTTATTGTAAAGGTACATTCTAATAATATAATTTAATAAATTTAAGAGTATCTAACACACACACACATACACACAGTATTTAACCAAATGACCAATGGCGGATATATATTTCAGAGGGTGAAAAACCAGAAACCAAACAAAAGCGACTTGAAGCCAAATATGCAGCGTTACAGATTGTACCAAATGTAGATAAATTGGGCACCGCTAAGGTAATTAAATAATAAAAATGAATATACAATGATTAAATCATATATATATATAATTGTATATTACTTATTCTTTTAGCAAGCAATGATTGCTAGAGAAGGAGATTTGTTAACAAGAGAACGACTCTGTTGCGGCTTGTCAATATTTGAAATAGTACTTAGCAGATTACGTAGTTTCTTAGATGATCCTATTTGGGTTGGGCCACCACCTGCTAATGGAGTTATGAATGTTGATGAATGTACAGAATTCCATAGACTTTGGAGTGCTTTACAATTTGTATATTGCATTCCAGTCGGAGATACAGAATTTACCGTAGAGTTAGTAATTATAATATAATTATTATTTTTCATTATTTTATTTTTATATTCTCTTTTATATTATATTTATTATATATGCTATATATACCTTTTGTAGAGAATTATTCGGCGAAGGTTTACATTGGGCTGGATGCGCTATGATAGTTTTACTCGGCCAACAAAGAAGGTTCGAAGCTCTTGACTTTTGCTATCATATTCTCAGAGTACAGCGCGTAGATGGCAAGGATGAAAATGTCAAAGGAATTGTACGTATTATCATATTTTTTTGTCTAATTTATCTTTTAATTTTTTATTATCATTTGTTTTCTTTATTTTTTTCTATTTCCACAGCGTTTAAAACGAATGGTGGATCGTATAAGGAGATTCCAAGTATTAAATTCTCAAATTTTTGCGGTATTAAATAAGTATTTAAAAAGTGGAGATAGCGATGCAACCAGTGTAGAACATGTTCGTTGTTTTCCACCACCGATACATCCTTCACTGGCACACGCTCAACAACATTATCATGCTCCAGAATACTTACGCCAAATGAATCATCAATGAAGGTAAATTTGTGAAGATTATCATCTCAGCTGCAAGAATAAATTGTAAATGTTTTCTTTTTTTTTTTTTTTTTTGAGACTGATAGATTTATTTTCACGAGATTTCAATGCATAAATAACAGTTAAAGTTGTTTTTTTAAATTCAGGATTTTGTTTCTTTTTTTTTCATATCATAGGACTGTTGCATCAACTGCTTCCAATATGATAAACATTTCTTTCTATATGTCCCATTAATTAATAAACATGAAAAATTGGGGATACTTCGCTGAAAAAAATTTAACACGTGCAATGAGATATAATATATACATATATGTATATATTATATATCCCCGTCGTATTGGATCTACACATATTTAATACTGTTTTAAAAAAATCCTTTTTTTTTTTTAATATTGTGATTAGTACAAAAAAACAGAATTTTATTTCTTTATTATAAATGTCCTTCGAAATATTGATAATAATTAATATCTAATTAATAACAGAACAAAAAGAACCGAGCATCGTCTTGCAGTTAGAAAAATATACAAATATCAAATATATAAAGAGAACACTTTAAAGTGCCCAATGATTCGATGGATTGTGAGATTATGCTTATGATAACATTTGTAAAGTATGTCTGTACTGTATGTATGTGTGCGCATATTGTGCATTTATATAAACAGAAGCAAGCAAGACCTGTTATTTCTTCTTAAATATAAATTCCATATATTATAAATGTGTATATGCGTGTATGTGAGCCTGTGTGGTGTAACTTTTATCCAAGTATCAATTTTCTTATTTGGACTATGAACACAGAGGAAAAAAGTGAGCATGATTTTATTGTTGATTTTTGCATTTTTTTATTGTGTAATTCATTCTTTTTTATAATCCTATGTGTTCCTTTTTAAGTATACTACACATTAATATTACAAAAAAAAATTATATTATATATATATATTTTTTTTATTCATTATTTCTTCTCATTTTATAATGTAGTAAAAAATATTGTATAATTCATATGAAAAATCTTCAAAATATACGAATACGAAATGTATGATTTCGGTAAAATAAGTTTTATTAGTGTTTAAATTTATTTTTATTTATAATACAAGTTTAAAAATAATATAATGTATTCAAATTCTTCAAAATATTGAAGAGATATTCAGATACATTTGGTATACGTTTATTTTAAATGCATATAACAAAATTATATGCTTATGTATGAAAAGAAATAACTGCAACGACAAAAATATTAATAATAATAATGATAATAAAAATATTTATCAAAGGTCTGCGAAAAAATCTGACGCATTGTCAACCTTACTACTTGGTAAATTATGTTTAATTCGTTTTAGTTTATCACCCTTTATGCCTTCATAGATACTTAATGATTCCAAATACTCTACGTTCCAAAATTTGATGGTGTTGTCATGAGATGAGGATGCTATCAATGTACCATCTTTATTAACATCGAGAGCTTCTATTGGAAAATTATGCTGGCCTACCACACCGAGATGCTGATGCGGAAATAAACTTGTAGCTCTATAAATTAATATTAGATTATTAACAAGAGTAATAAGTAATATAATTTTTTTTTTTTCATTATAATATCCAAGATGTCTTGTAACTGATGGTACAAGCAGACAATGGCTGATTCTAAACGAAAAGTTGAATCTCAAAACTGTAAAAATAGAATTTGTTCATAAACATGACTTTGTTTTTGATAAAAAAATGTTTGAAAATTTGTTGAATAAACGTGCATTTAGTCTAAATTCAATTCGATGGATTTTACTATCTTACTTTCTGATATTTTGGAGTGTATTTGTCTACTACTTAATATATGTATATAAACATTGTCAGTATGACGAAGTCTCTTGTATAGGTTCTACTTTGATGTTTATCGAACAAAGTTTTTAGTTTCTAAGATTGAAAATTCAGTCAAGTGTGAGTGTACTCGACAAATTTTCAAACTTGTGTGAACAAATTATATTCTACATTTTTGATTTAATTTTTCATGTAGAATCATTCTTTGTTCACTTGTACCACCAGCTATGAGACATCATGTATATTATTAACGAAATATAATATTTCCATACCTAAGCATTCCATCTTCACCACCAGTTATTGCAATATTCTCGGTAATTGGTATCATACAATTTAAAGCTTTTTTGGTTAAGCTAGGAAATTCATCCGAATGAAGACCAAATTCTCCCCAATTGAATACATACATTTTTCCTTTGATAGTAGCGGTTAAAACCTTTGTCTCATATTTAAATAAACCAAGGCATAATAATTCTTCTTCGTATTCTTCAGACTATACCAGAGAAAATTGTGTAATGTTATTATTATTATTTCTTTTTGTTTTTAAATAAATAAATTACCTGAATATGTAGTTTTTTTGCAGGCATATTAAACGTTGTGAGTGAACCATCTCCGCTAGCACATACTAAATATTTGTTGTCCTTATTCGTAATCATAGCACTAACATAGTCTTCCATTTGTTTTATCGAAAATACAGGAGTATTTCCATTTTGTCTGATATCCCACACTTAAAATATATATTTTTGTTATAATTAAATCAGAATATTAATGAAATGATAAATGCATAACGTATACAGGGTGATTCTCTTGGAACTCTGAAATAAGTTTACTCTTCTTTATTAAGTAGAAATAGAAAAAAAAAACATATGCACTTAGCAGATGTAATTGTACTGTATTTTTTAATGCAACCTAGTTTTTTTAATGTTTTTTAGTTAATCGATTTCTTTTTTTTATCTTACGTATAAAAGTATTAAGCCAGAATTATCAAAGTATTTATACTTTACTATTTTTATATTTTTATACGAAAAATGAAAAATGGCATCGATTAGTTAAAAAGAAAAAAAAAATATATACAGTTGCATTATTAAAGAATAAAGTGTAACCTGAAAGGTACATCAAACATTCACATAAAAAATAAAGTCATAGAAAATTAAAACGTATTATGCCATACGATTTTTTTCTATTTTTATTTAATAAAGAATAGCAGTCTATACCACACACAGTTCTCAAAAAAATCCCTCTATAGATAAATAATGAAGAAGTATTACTTTTAACTACGCCATCATCGTCTCCTGTTGCAAATGTGTGCTCTCCTAAAATGGTCATCGTATATACAGGTTGTCTAAAATTCAAAATGTATTACTTTTTAGCGTCATTAAAATTTTTAATATAAAAAAGGAAAAAATATATAATTTATTTTTAACATACTCATGAGCATTTTCATAGAATCTTACTAATTTTTCTGTTTCCACATCGGTCATCATTATGGATAAATCTTTAGCAGTAGAATATAGAATTTTACCATCATGATCAAACTCGATATCTCTGCAAGCTTTCAGATGTGATTCTATGGATGATACAAGTTCTGTTGTTTCGTTAGTATATTTATATCTGATAAATGAAAAATATATATTACCATAGAGTATATATGGTGTAAAACTAATATTACCAGTTTTTACAGTTTAAAACTTACAACGCAATATCTCCTAAAATATTAGCCACAGCGATCATATCATTTTGAGGATGAAAACATATATCTACTACAAAATCGTCTAATGCAATTGTCGGAGGATGAGATCTGTTCAATTTTGTGTTTCTAAGTATTGCTTTTATAGTCTCATCTTCTTCTTCTTCTTCATTTAATGTTAAGCCTTCTCTGCTGCTACCTAGGAAATATTAAACGAATGAAAGAGAAAAATTTTGGTAATAATAGAAAATAATAAAGATATTACAATATATATATATATATATATATATATACCTGGAGCTACTGAATCTTGATTTATATTAGCATTGGAAGATCCTTCGTTAGATTCTATATCTGTATCCGAATCCGAACTACTGTCACTTAACATATCACTATCACTACTCATATCGCTGCTATTGCTACTATCATTTTCAGGTACAAAATTACCTATTAAACAAGTAATATTTTAATATCTTGTCTATATTTTTTATAATAATATTTATCTATATTTTGCTATTTTATTAGAAAATAAATATAAATGAAAGGCATATAAACAATAATTATCATTGAAATTAATATGTGAAACATACCCGTTAATTGCCCAGTATTGAAATGCATCTTTTTAAATATTTTATTAAAATTTATTAGGACAACTTTTTTTTAACAACTGAACCCTTTATTATCTATATAAAATTAATAATTTTATAGGTTATATACAAATCAAATTACAAGATCAATAATATTTAATTACAGTTTAACTTCATAATTTCATATATTTATACAATGAATAATTCACGTGACTTTGTTATAAATAAATTTTTAATTAAATACTTATTTATAACTATTTCATTTTTTCAAACAATTAAAAACAATAAGGTAATAGTAAACTTAAGCATGTGATTTTAGAAGGATACGAAGAGGCATCTCATGGAGATAGAAAATAATTTGATAACTCCGTGAGACATCTATTAACGTATTAACTAAGCTTATCGAGATCTACATTACCGACGTGACAAGTTATTACAAGAATAAGAAAGAATTAATGGTGTAGATGAATTTGTAATACAAGTTTGAAAACATGGCTGATTCTGCAGGAAATTGGTGTCTTATTGAAAGCGATCCTGGTGTTTTTACGGAATTAATTAAAGAATTTGGTAAATAATGATTTCTGTTATTTTTATATCTCATTATTATGAAATTTATAATATTGCATATAAACATTATAATTGTGGTAATTTTGTTTGGAATCTAATTTTTTCTGTTTTCTGGAATAAAAAGAAAAGAAAAAATAACAATTATTAATTTATATTGTATTATACTCGTGTTACCAATAAAATTGAATTTTACTTGTGCGTTCTTAGGTGTTAAGGGAGCTCAAGTGGAAGAATTATGGAGTTTGGATGACGAACAATTTGAAAATTTAAAGTACGTATTTATATTTATCGTCTTACACAAAACCTATATTTGTGTTAGAATGCGTATCAAATATTAAGTATAATATAAAGTAATAAATATGATTTTTATTTTTCAGACCAATTCACGGTTTAATATTTTTATTTAAATGGGTACAAGACGATGAACCGTCTGGAAATATTGTACAAGATAGTAGATTGGATAAGATATTTTTTGCCAAACAGGTATAATATTTTTATTATTAAAATATAATCTTTTAAAGTTGCAGCATATAATGTTCCATGTAATTAATTTAAATATATTTTTATAGGTGATAAATAATGCTTGCGCTACCCAAGCGATACTAAGCGTACTTTTAAATTGTAAACATTCAGATATATCGTTGGGTCCTAATTTAGAGGAATTTAAAAACTTTTGTCAAAGTTTCGATGCAAATATGCGAGGTCTTGCTTTAAGTAATTCCGATGTTATTAGAGAAGTTCACAATTCTTTTTCGAGGTAAAACTTTAGTTCTAGAAGAAAAAGTATTTTTTAGCATATTAAGCATTACAACATCTTTTGTGTTAAGCTTTCCATTTAGGCTACGATAATTTGCCAATTATAGAAAGATATAATAATGATAACCATCAGCGTGGCCTGAATGGAAAGTCTTAATCTAGTTCCTCAGAACCAAGTATGGCAATTAATGTTAATTCAAATATTTGCATATATATAAATTTATGTAACATAATATTCTAGACAAACATTATTCGAGTATGACACTAAACAAGCATCTAAAGATGACGATGTATTCCATTTTGTGAGTTATGTATCTATTGATGGTCGATTATACGAATTGGATGGATTAAAGGACGGACCCATGGATTTAGGACCGTGTCCAGTTGGTGATCAATGGGTTCAAGCGGTTAAACCGATTATTCAGAAACGTATAAATAAGTAAGTAAATTTGGTTATTTTTAATTTTGGTTATTTTCGTTATATGCAAGATGATGATTCTTGGAACTAGGGCAGGTTGTTACTAGTTTTTATTAAAAGGATATTACACTGGTTACAATAAGTCTCTGTTGTATTATCATAAAAGTAATATTTATAAAAATAGGTTTATTTTTTAAGAATTCTTTTCAATGTAAAGTTTTAAAACGGTTTTATACAAAATTCAGGTCAAAACAATTTTTACAATATTTACAATTGTTGTCTCCTTTTACATTTTTCTCTTGCATTTCATTTGAGTAATATAAATGATACTCAATCTAATGTTTATTCTACAAGCAATTTTAGAATAAACAATATTATACTGAGATAACATCTTATAATAAGATTTTCTTGTATTTTCTTGCACACACACAATAAATAGTAATATTCAGTAAGTATAACGATATAAAATATTAAAATATCTCTCATAAAGTATAGATATTTCAATAACTTTGGTTTAGAACGGTTGGTTTATTTTTATATGTAAGATAAAAAAAGAAATTTAATTAATTAAAAAGTAAAGTGTAATTGCATCAGACCGGGTGCATCGGTGCACCCTTTTTCTAATTCTAGTTCTAAGAATCATCCCTTTTTATACTTTTTCATACTTTTGCCTAAATGTCGTATATAATATTAATATCTTTTGAACAGATACAACGAAGGAGAGATACATTTTAATTTAATGGCTATAGTAACAGACAGAAAGACACTTTACGAGCGTCAAAAAGCAAATGTTTGCGATCCTGCGGAATTAGAACGTTTACAGGCATTGATAGAAGAAGAAATAAGAAAATCTAAACGATATCAAATTGAAAATATTCGAAGAAAGCACAATTATCTCCCTCTTATTATGGAATTACTTAAAATACTTGCCAAAGAAGGAAAACTTATTCCTCTTTATCAAAGAGCAAAAGAGAAGGCACTTGAGAAAGAATCAAAGAAAAATAAAGCATAAAATTTTGAAAATTATATTGTAATACGAATTTCTGTATAATAACGATTCATTTTTTTCTGTCACGGTTTTTTTTCTTTTTTTTAAATAAATATCTCTCATATTTTGAAATTTAATAGTCGAAGTTAAAATGCATGATTTTTTATTTATTAAAATATAAATTTGTAACTTTATATTTCTTATATATATATATATATATATATATAAGAAATACAAATAAGGATAAAAGTTATCTTATATACATTTGAAGTCACATCTATATACTATCGTCGATAGTATATTTAATTCGAGGTAAATACTTATCTAATGCATAATTTTGTATTTCTGGTATTTTCTTTTCATATAAACATTCTATAGCATCTGAAAAATGAAAAATGAAAGAATTTATTACATATGCATCAAACGCATATACGCATATACGTTATATTATATATGTGTTACCTATAAAACTCTTCTTTTCGCATTCTTTTATTTCGGAATCATTCATAAGACCGACAAATATACGATTTAGAAAAAAACTAGTCGTTCCGTCAAAATATTTTATAATATCTGACCATATTATTTCTCTTTTACTTGATATTCCTTTTATATACATGCTGTAAACAAAATGTAATATTATAAATATTTGTACATGTATACTTTATGAAATTAAGTACAATTAAATATGCTTCTTTTTTTTTTATACAGATCCATTCGTTATAAATTACAAAATGACTACACTTACTATTCTATTAATTGTATTTTAATATCATTTATATAAATGAAATCTGGACAGAATAGCTGCATGTGCAATTGAGACACCCAAATGTATTTCAACCTTTTATAATTTATATTTAATTTTTTTCCTAATTTAATCCAAATAAACTTTGGGATAATAGCATTTTTTAATTCTTCTATACAATCACATTTCATTATTCGAAGTAATTCATTTACAAATCTTTTAATTAACGAAAGCGTCAATATGGGCTTTGTAAAAATATCATCTATGGAAAATAAAAAGAAAAACAAAAATTATCAAATCTTATTTTTTCCTTTAATGTTTGTTAATAAAAAAAAACTATAGACTTACCTTCAATTTGAATATAACGTCTTTTTGTAAGCCAATCGTAATGCGACCCAATTGCCGTACTTCGACGTTTCAATATTTTCGATAAATTCAAGAAAATCATATTTTTATTTAAGTTTTCCTTTTCTTTTCTCTTTACATAATCCATTATTATTTTATTTTCAGATATAGTATACCTGTAAATATAGATTTCAAATAAAAGATAGTTCATTTTAAAAGTTTAACACCGATAAATATAGGAAAAAATATATTTTCATACCTTTGATTAATTTGTGTCTGATACAAAGTTTTGAACCGTTGATAAACGCTAAACACATGTCTCCAAAGTAACCCATTGGCTAAAAATTGAACAAATTTTTTTCTCTCTTCAGTACAAGGTATATAATATTTTCCATTATAAGTTGGCGAAAGGAACGGTTTGACATTATCTTCATTCCAGTCGTGAAGCTGTAAATTAATAATGAAATTCATTATATTATAATTGAAGATCAATTAAATAATTATTTGAAACAAATGAACATTTTCTTACTTTGCAAAACATCTTCCAATTTTCTTTAATGATATTATCTTCTTCCACAGAAAAGGTTCCTCTACGAAGCGGCCCATACTTTAAAAATAATTCTTTTTCATCATCGTTCAATCCACGAGAACCAGGAAATCTTCCTATCATATGTTGTTTTGGTACTTCGTGTATCAATTTAATGTTCAATTTTTTTAATTTCTATTAACAAAGCATTTTATTATATTACTATTTATAATATTCATTTTATTTAGAATAAAGCGTGTTATTAATAATACTAACCATCCTATCCTCTCTTGATAAAGTATCTTCCATCTCGCTAAATGAATCCAAATCATTTTCTAATTCCTCAATCTTACAAGATTTATCATTTAATCTTTCAAGAGTAAATGAATAAGATATTCTTTTCTTTGTTATTGTGTCATTTTCTAATATGCTTGATGTATCAGAATCCAAATCGGTAGAATCATTATCTTTTTCTAATTCAGTTACTAAATCCTTGCTTTCACTTGTCTCCTTCGATTTTACTTTCTTCACTCTTGAAAACTCAGGTTCATCTTCATTATTTTTATTTAATTTCTTTTTATGTCTTTTATGAATTCTTTCAGTTTCATTAAAATGATTAAAAGATGTATCATCATTTTCAAAATCCTTGCTTTCACTTGTCTCCTTCGAGTTTACTTTCTTCACTTTTAAAAACTCAGGTTCATCTTCATTATTTTTATTTAATTTCTTTTTATGCTTTTTATGAATTCTTTCAGTTTCATTAAAA